>CM036999.1:538416753-538691753 GCA_020854095.1 Dasyurus viverrinus | reverse complement strand
AGAGGACATAAAACATTGAGAGGCCTTAAAAAGCTGCACTCCAATAAAAATGAGAGGCACAAATAAAGATAAAATAAAGTACAGGAGTAGAACTTATTGCATTAATAAAAAGAGTGGAAATCATGATCTCAAAGTAGATGTTAAAATAGATTTAATCAAAAGACAAAAACCACACTACATATCAGCTCTATTATTCAAAATTGTTTTAGATTATTTAAAATAACTAGGCAGTATAAAATACCAAGAGTATACCTGCCAAAACAGACTTGGGAACTATATGAACATAAACATAAAACATTTTTATACAAATAAAATCAGATTTAGTTAACTGAAGTAATACTTATTGTTTGTGGCTAGGTAAAGCCAATATAATAGAAAAAATGACACCTAACTAAACTATTTATTTAATGCCATCCCAATTAAATTACTAAAAAACTATCTGAGTTAGAATAAGTAAAAATGAAGTTCATTTGGAAAAACCAAAGTTAGAAACCTCAAAGAAATCAGGAGGAAAATATGTAAAGGAAGCAGATTCAGTAGTATCAGACCTTAAACTAAATTATAAAGTGAGAGCGTTGTTGAAGTGTAAAATAGATAATTTTGATTAGTCTAAGTTAAAATTTTCTTGTAAATAAAATCTATGCAGTCAAGAATAGAAGGAATGCAGAAAATTGGGGGAAATTTTTCATAAATAATCTTAGTTGGGATGTGATTGGTCTGGAATACTATTGTGGTGTAGGAAATGATGTTCTGGTTGACTGATAAAAACATGGAAAGACTTAAGATTTTTGAAGGGAGATGCTGTCCACCTTCAGAGAAACAGATAAGTATAAATAAACATGGTACAGTTTACATGTGTATGAATGTACATGCGTTTATTTATCGGTATCAATGTATATGCATACGCATTTTATAAATATAAATATGTGAGAATCCTTATAAAGTGTTAAGTCATTAGAATTGATAGAAACAATTCTTTTGTTTACACCTTTAAGAGTTTACACATTAGAGGTCACACATTAGAGCTCACACTTTTAAGAGAGTTTACACATTAGAGCTCACACATTGGAGTTCATAACTACAGGAGATATACAAAGTTAACTTTGTAACTTTGTGAATTCACACCTCCTTTAATCCCACTCTCAGAGGAGGAGTCAACCTTTGAGTCTACACCTCTAAAAGAGCATAAAAAGAGCTGAACTCAGTCAGGTGAGGTCAGTTGAAAAAGATTGAAAGCCAGAAGTCAGTGAGTTCGGGAGATTGACAAACTAGAGACTGCAATTGGGCAGAACGAAGGATTCAGAGGAGTAGAACCAAGATTCAGAGGGAGCTGGAGGCAACAAAGAACAAGCTGCAAGAGCTCTTGGAACAAAGGAGAGAGATAGGTCTCTAAGAAAGCTAACCAGGCTATTTTGGAAGAGACAATAAAAGATTGGATTTTAACTCCTGGCTGTGTTTGAGGTGATTATTACTCTGAACTGAAACTAAGGCTGCCTCCAGAAAATCTCCCCGAGAAACCTGCTCTGACAGAACCATCATATTTTAGAAAAGAACAAGAACACCACATTTTGGGGCCCAGCTTGTCAATCTCCCAAACTCACTGACTTCTGGCTTTCAATCTTTTTCAACTGACCTCTCCTGACTGAGCTCAGCTCTTTTTATGCTCTTTTAGAGGTGTAAACTCAAAGGTTGACTCCTCCTCCGAGAGTGTGATTATGGAAGGTGTGAATTCGTGAATCTCATACTGAATACTGAAATCTCCCAACTTGTGAACTCTAATGTGTGAGCTAATGTGTGAATTATCAAAGGTGTAAACTCAAGCATTGTTGCTATCAATTCCATTGAGTTAACACTAGGATTCTAACATAAATATACATGTATATATACATATATATCTATATCTGTGCTTAATTGTAGCCTTTTTTAGGGAGGGGTGAGGGAAGGGAAGGGCAAAAATAAAATTTAAAAGTGCACAGCAAAAACAAACAAACAAACAAAAGAAAACCTACAAGGAAACAAAGAAAAGTTGGGCAGTTCTGAAAACAATGTATTGTATATTTAAATAGGCTTTCTTGGAAAGGAAATTTATCGTTTTATATTGAATTCTCTTAAACTGTGCTGTATAATAGCAATGTTGTTTTTTCTTTTTCTCATTATGAATTTACATTTAAAATAAAATTTTAAGTTTATCCCAAAATAAATAAAAGCTGTGTACAATTGCTGCCTTCTAGAGATTCTTACCTTTGCAAACATAACTTTTATATTTCATATCACTCTTTTATTCCAAATTGTTGATATCCTTCAAGATTTGTTGAATATTAACAGCATGTCATGGCCATTGAACATGAGATGTTTATTTGGTTTTTAAATGGTGGAAAAGTCACTCTTTTATTATTAAAGAAAATTATGAATGAACATTTGCTAATCTTGCTTGAAAATGCTACATTTCACAAGAGATTTTAAGAAGGTTAAGGTCAAGATGCAATTTTATCCTATGCTCTAAAGATTGCATTGAAATCTTATTTGGTTTCCTTGTTGACTTTTCAAAAATCAAGCTAGTCATTACTAATGGTCTCTAATGCTAATCAAGGGGGAGTCTTGATCAAAAGAAATGAATACTGAAGGTATCTCCTTGAGGGAAGACTACATCTTTTCCATCTTGGCATCTTCTCTGGTAACAGTTCAATGCACGGAGAAAACACCTGACTATGCATATGATGAATGAAAGAAAAGTATTAAACTATTAATTCAGCAGGAATCACCAAGGTTCATGGGCCAGGCAACTCGGCTCCACAGACATTTCAAGTATTCTTTCAAAATGAACACAAAGATGCAAAAATGTTTAATTACAATCTACCTCCTTACTATTTCAGATTATTTATCTCAATGAGTTCGCTTTAAAATAACTTACCTCAATAATTTTTATAATATCCCGAGGACCCACGATTTCAGGATCAAACTTGATGTGAGCCTTGCTAGTAGCAAGGGCCACAGAGGCATAGAGAATGCCATTGGTTCTGGTCAGCTTGGATTCAATATTGTGAACACATGAAGCACAGGTCATTCCTGTGACCTGCAAATCGTAAAGATAAAACAGATATTTACAGAGAACCTGCGGGATCTAGGTCAGGACTCCCCAACATCTACACCATTAGTCACCCATCTATCACAAATTAGCTACCACAATCCCTCCCATTACCTCCTAAGTGACCAATAAGCCATAGTTTGTAGAATCCCCAGACCACAGATCTTGAGGCAGAAAACATATGGGAAATTATCTGGAACCAATCCCTTCCCCGATTTTTTGCAGATGAGGAAACTGAGGTCCAGGGCTGATAATTCACTTGTGGTTTCACTAGTAATAAGCATCAGAGACTGAATTTGAATTCACATCTTTTGACTATGTGTTATGGGATCTCTTCATGTGAAAGAATGATAATGATACAAGAACTGAGAGGCAGTTGCATTCTCTGATCTTTTCCTTTTCCCTCTGGCCTCCAATTTATTTCATTTCCAATCCACAAGCAACATCTGCGTCAGTAAAGGCTGCTTACCAAAGTGGGGGCTTTGGGAGAACTGATCCTCCCCTTCACACTTCGGAGTGCATGGTCCTTAACAACTATGGAGTCAGCAATCTTTCCCCATGTTACTCCCACTCAAACAGAGTTAACTCTCCATATTAGCATCATCCATCCTACTCCCCTAACTATCTTCAAAGACAAAAATAAAAGGTAGTTCTTTCATTAAAAGATTGTGAATCCCTTCCCTAGGGATTCTCTAGGCAACCACACTGATCAATAAATGGGGATAGGGCACCTGACACTCAAACTGTCAGCTCTGGGTTTTACTTGCTGCATGGTTTGTAGGAGGTATCTCTCCATGGGTATAATAATGCCTGCTCTTCATCTACCTAATACTAATGATATTTAGTGAAGAGATAAGTTATTTGTAAAATAATGTGAGCTCCTTAAAACTTAAGCTCTTTCCCAGCTAAGAAAGAGACTGGCATCTTTTAATTCCATAATTGTAGAAAAGGAGGAAATCATTGCTGCAGCATGCATACAATGAAACAGACAATGAGTACTAATATTCAGCATTCTCCTTCAGTAAGAACTTAAGTGCTATATATAATAGCTTGCATTTATATGGGGCTTGATAGGTACAAGGAGTCATGACACCTATCTTCCATAAAATATCATCTGCATAAAAATCCATAAGCCTTATTTTAAAAGGATTAGATTGGGCAAAGGAGATAAACCCTGAATAACACAGAATGTGAAAGTTGGAAGGGACTCAGTAGCCATTTAGCCCAACACACAATGAAATTAAAAATATAATTTAAGATAATACAGCATAATATAAAATAATGGGACAGCTATTTGAGTGCCAGGACTGGAGTCAGAAAGACCTGAATTCAAATCTGGCCTCTACACTTACTAGCTATGTGACCCTGGGTAAGTCACTCAACCCCATGTGCCTCAGTTTCCTCATCTGTAAAATGAGCTGGAAAAGGAAATGGCAAACCATTCACGTCTGTCAAGAAAATGAGGACATCGAATCAGACAAAACTGAAAATAACTAAACACACACACAAAAATTATATTATTATATACATAATTATGTACTATGTACATATGTATATATACACATATTTATATATATAGACATACAAACACACATGCATGCATATATACACATATATATTTGATAAAGTTTGACCCAAAAATATGGAGAATGTAACAAAAATGAGATACCTTTCAAAGAAAAAATGTGTGTATGTGTGTTCATATATGCATATATGTGTATACCTAAACATTTAAAAATAATGCCAAGTACAAGCTAGACACAGGATAGTGTAAGTCAGATTTGGGAGGAATGTCTGGCCTATATTTGGCCCAGTGCAGCATCCCCATTTACAGATAAGGAACCTGAGTGAAGCAGATGTTAATGATCTGTTCAAAGTCACACTGATGGAGAAAGACCTCAAACCCAAGTCTTCTAAGTTTAATGCTCTTATTATACCACATTGCTTCCCTCAATGCTAAGATCCATAAGAAATTCCTGTATGCATTATAATGACCAATAATAAAAATAACACTCAGCAATATCATAAAGGCAAATTAGCTCAAAACAGTACTGTAGCTCAAAATACCACAAAAGATTAAAATGCTATAATTTTTATAATGTTAAAAAATAGTTGTTAAATGAAATGATTCATTTTCTTTTAGACTAGGGGCTAATGCATAGCACAGAATAGCAAACTGGCGGATTTAGTGTCTTTTGCAGACTATGGTAGTATGGGAAATGGAAAATTCTTCCAGGATCCATCCCTAGAACAAAAGCAACAATCAGGGACTGCTAGGCCCTAAATCCCCAGCACAGAAAGGAAGGCCCCATTCTACAATACCCCGGTTCGTTCCTTCATAAAGAATGCCACTTATCAGAAATTCAAAGATCCACCTATGTCCTTAAAACTTGTCTTTAAATATTTGCTTATTGTTAATGGCACTGAGTCAGCTACAAGCAAATGAGAGGCTCTTTTAACTGCCACAGAGCATTGCTCAATCTCTTTCTTTCAGGTCAGCTGCTTGGCACAATAGTTCTCTTATAGGGGGGTAGCATGGGGGAAGCAGATCTAGGGCTGGACATGGACTCTTGCTTTGTAATATTCCTCATCTAATATTTGCTAGATAGGTAAACACAAGTTCGTTCTACAATCATTCAAAACCTGTTTCTTACATGTCAAATGAATATTATTATTATAATAATAATAGTTAGCCTTTAAGTAATGCCTTAAGGTTTGAAAAGATTTTTATAAATATTAACTCATTTGATCCTCACACACCTCAGAAGGTGTCTTGGTAGAATCCCCACTTTACAGAAGAGGAAACTGGGGTAGGCAAAGATTAAGTGACTAGCCCAGAATCCCACACTTAAGTCTCTAATGCTAGATTTGAACTCAGGTCTTCCTGCTAGTGCTAGTGCTAGATTCCAAGTCTAGTACCCTAAACACTGGGTGACCTCTAATAATATCTGTACTCCCTACCTCACACCATTGTCCTTAATGAAAATACTCTGCCAATTTAAAAAGTAATACAGGGTGTCCTGGATGAATCGTAATAGTAATAGTACTGCACCAAGACTTCTGGGACACCCTGTATAAATATTTTGATGTCTTCCTCCTGCCTTGTAGATAGAAATGGCAGTGAATAAGTGAGCACCATAAACTCGACCCAATCCCATGGTACAGCTTCTCACTTTTCTCTGGGCAGCAGTTACAGTGACTGCTTATCTTTCGTTTGGGATGTATGACCCTTGTCCCTTCCAGACAAGGACACAGAGAGGAGAGTTTACATATTCCAGTTTATCTCAGCCACAGGGCTTCACAGACTCTCAACAACCTTTTCCATCTTTATATTTCCTAATATTAGCTTTTTACCCTTCAGACCTTGCTTATTAAATGGCTCTTGAGCCTCCTCAACCATTTTTGTGGCCAATCAGAATCATTCTATTTTCACAAATGCTTCAGTTTTCTGAGCATCCCTTCTAACATTAGTTTACCTCAAGATACAAACAGTTCCCTAAGCCTGCACCTCCCCAGGGTTCTTAAACTTCTCCCCTCCCCAAAAACCTTCTTTTATTCCCCAAAACCTCTTTCTCCAGCACTGATTTAATTCCAAAGTACCTACTCCTGAAAGTGACAAATAATGACAGCCCACTGATTGCACCACAGTGTAAACAATTCATCATTGGTACCTTAGAAAAAAAAATTTGTGCTGGGTCACCCAAACCAGAAATATGTTAGTCAATAGCCCAAAGAATGATGCCCTCCAAAAAAATAAGGGGAAAATATCATAAAGTTAAAGTCCCTTCTATCTCTGAGTCTAGTGTCCCATGCTTGGGAAACAGAGACAAGAGGGGGAAATTGCCTTGGCCAAGGTCATCTTGCCAAGTGATAAAGCCCAAACCAGGATCCAGTTTTTCTTACACTCTTCTCCTTCTCCTCCCCAATACTCACAATCAGCTCGATGTTGCCATCTGAGCCAGTGTAATCTTCCATTATTATAGCTTCAAAGCCCAAGTTCTGGACAAGCTGAGCTATTTCAAGAGGCTGGATGGTTTGTGGATTATACTTGACCTCTGCTTTTCCAGCCATTAGAGCGACCAGAACTGAAAGTATACCTAAAAGCATAAGAATACCATTTTGTGAATAAGCAACCAGAATGTAGCGAACATTGATAAGTGAAAAATGTCTCCGCTTAGGCCATGGCATGCCATATTGGTGGAACATAGTCATATTCACCATATATACTCAAAAAGAAAATAAACCTTGAATTTTACAAAAGGGAAGAAACTATTTTCTCAGATACTTGTAAATAAGAAAGAATTTCCTCCAAAGAATTAATCTCAGGTGTTTTCAGTCCACAGCCTGCTTTCATGAGATTAACAAGATTTTGGACCACCCATCCTATTTCCTATCACTTGCCATCACAACACACCTTGTGCAAATTAGAAGAAAGAAAAACATGTCTTTTAATAAAATACTAATAAGGAATATTAAGAATGGATTTACAGAGAACACAAAAATATGCTCTTGTTATAAATTAAGCCTGTGGACAATATACAAAGAGGTCCTTTTCAGATCACATTTTAAGGATAATTGTCCCAGGATACCAGGAAAAGAGATCATAGTAAACAGAGGACTAGGGAGAGGTTCTTCAATCTTAAGAATTGGGGAACCCACAAGAGAAAAATGAATCTAAGAGAAAATAAGAATTGTATGAAACCATGTGATAAATAAGGCCTACAAGGTAAAAGGTACTACCTTTTACCTGAAAAAAAAAATACTACGTAAGAAGAAAACTCTGTGTTGGGAGATACCATTTTTCCATGCTTAATTTACAAAAAACTCTTTTATATTCCAAATAAATGAAACATCAAAAGATCAGAAAATAGGAAAGGAACCAATTGTCTGAGAATTAAGCACTTTTATACTAATCAGAGAAAAACTTCTTACCAGGTTATTAGGTAAACAGATGAGTAGCAAATTATGGTACTAAAAGGAACCAATATGTGCCCTATTTCAATGATTCCTTAAGCAGTTCTATAAGCATGCTCTATAATGGAATATAGGATAAATTTCTTGGATTCTACAAAGGAGATAATGCATTTATGTCACTCACCATCTTCTTTCAGTAGATTTCTTTCTATGTTGGAGACACAGGATGCACACGTCATGCCTGTTATACATAAAAAGCATTTTTCTGAAGTCACTGCCTTAGGGTGAAGTGAGTATTCTGAGGGAAAGGGCTTTGGAGAGTGGCCCAAGATGTTTCTTTTGTGACACCCCTTAACATCAATTTCTTCCTCTAGAAGAGAAACTGAGTCCTTAAGCTCTGTTTGGGCATTTGAATCCACAGCATAATTTCCAACATGGTTTCTGGAACTCGTTTCTATAATTTTTGAAGAAAAAGAAAAAAGTTACAGTTTAATAAATTAGAGAATCAAATTATTTATTTCAAAAGAATAAAAATAAAACAAAATAAAATTCTGACAATATTATATTCCAACCTATACAGAGAAACCTCAGACCACTAAAAATGGTTAATGGATGGTGCATTCTGGTTAACTGAATGCTCTGATTAGTCAGTCAACAAGCATCTAAGTGCCTATTATGTGTGGGCCTGTATACAAAGTAATGGGAAATAAAAGGCAAAACCACTCCTTGTTCCAGGGGAGAGGTAGAGAAAAAAAGAAGGAGAAGGAAGAAAGAAGAAGAAAAAAGAAAGAACAAAGAAACAAGAAGGAAGGAAGGAAGAAGAAAAAAGAAAGAAGGAAGGAAGAAGAAAAAAGAAGGAAGGAAGGAAGGAAGGAAGGAAGGAAGGAAGGAAGGAAGGAAGGAAGGAAGGAAGGAGGGAGGAGGAGGAAGGGGAGGAAAGGGAAAAAGAGGGAAAGAGAGGAGAGGGGAAGGGAGAGGAGGGGAGGAGAAAAGAGGAAGAAAGAAAAAGTTGTGTTATCCAACTGACCACTTTCAAATGGGCAACTTTACTCACAGAGGCTGTTGTTTCATCTTCAAAGAAGATCATACCATCTGGGCCCAATGGCAAGCTATAGATCAGGTTGACTGGAAAGGTTGAAATTGTATTGACCCTGAGCTTATACAACCTAATAGTTTGTTTTTAATCAGTCCTTCCTAATAATGCTTTCTTCACTGGAAAACTGTGGCATAGTAGAAACAGTACTGGTTCTAGAGACAAAGGACAGGGATTCAAATCTCATCTCTGATGCTATATGTGACCTTGGAGAATGAGAGTATAACCTAAATGAGGAGGAATAATCTCTTCTAATTTCTGGAGAGGTCCCTTCTAGTTTTAAATCTATGATCCTTAGGATTTGACTCCTCTCCCCTAAAAGTGGTATAATGAAACAGGTCATTTAGGCTCCCTTTTCACACCGGAATTTATGGAAAACTCTCATCTCCTCTAGGATCCATCACTAGGCTGACAGCAGCAATCAGGTGACTGCCAAGCCCAAAGTCCTCCCATTCTGCAATGTCCCCAACCTTCCTTCACAAAGAATGCCACTTATCAGAACTCAAGAGTAACCTGTGCTCTTAAAGCCTTTAAATATTTGCTTACTGCTAATGGCAGTGGTCAGACAGAGCAAGCAAAGGAGAGACTCTGTCAACTGTCATACCATTCATTGCTCGCTCTCTTCCGTTCAGGTTGGCTTCTTGACACCACAGTGCCCTGACAGAGGGACAGCAAGGGGGAGTGAACTGGGGCCAGATTTGGAGTCATGACCCTGGTTTTTAATCCTCTCCTCTCACATTTGCTAGTTCCTGCCTTTTTTTTTGGCACTCCTAGAGAAAAATCAGCACAGTTCATAGGGGATGCATAGTGCAGAGCCTTGATGTTGCTAGGGAACCTTCTTAATTGTCTTGTCTCTTTCTCCCCAGAACCAATTCCCAACATTTTCTACTCTTATCACAAAGCCCACCAACAGACTTGGCCTTCTCCTATAATGGGGCCATACTTCAAAAATCTGTTGACTTATACTGATAGAGTTTCCTCATTTGGAAGTTTCCTAAATTAACTAAATCACAGGTCCAGTCCCTATCCCCATTTTATTTTTTGAGTTTTCAATACCCTAAAGTAGTCAGATAGTTTTCAGATGAAATATGACCTAACCACAACTATCCTATCTTGAATCTGGGAACTTTGTTTTTAACCCAAATATAAAATTTTGGTTTTATCCCAATTAAACATTGTACAATTTTTCTTATCTAGCCCATTGTTCTAGCCTATCAAGATCTCTTCAAATTCAAAATCTGCCCTCCAATCCATCTACTATCGCAGCTGTTATTGTATCGGCTTCCAAATACACAAGTATAACTGATGAAGGATTTTAAATCCCATATGAACAATTATGTGTTGACTTCATGCTACATTTTTTTTCCTGTTAACATAGGATTAACCGTTCTATTTTCCTTATTGATTCTTCTTTTTAAAAAGATCTTTCTGAAACTAGGAGAAGTACAGAATGTAATCAAAACAATACGTGTGATGTGCACATTCTATGCAGGTAACTGAGTCTGTGTACAAAGTCAGAACATGAGTATTATTACTGCTCCTCCTCTTGCTCTAGCTAGCTAGCAGTTGCATAGCATCGATAGGTGTGCTTAAGTACTCTACAAATATTAGCTCATTTTATACTCAAAACAATCCCAGTGGGATGTCATTGTGGGTGCTATTATGCTCATTTTACAGATGAGGAAATTCAAACTCAGAAAGATTAAGTGATTTGTTCAGGGTCACTTAGCAAGAGAGTATTGAAGGATTCACTGAACTCAGATTCAACACATTAACAACTGCATTGCCCAGCTGCCTTGCTATATAGTCCTAAAAGAAAAAGTGCTTCCAACAAAATCAGAACTCTACCTATAAAACTATAACAGTAGGTAAAGACTAAAAAATTTCACTTGGTCCAGTTTTCTCTAAGTATCTTAATATCACATCGGTTGGAAAAAAGAGTGCTTTGAAGTCCAGATCTAACACTTTGTGCGGACAAAACCAGATATATATTTCTTAGAGCTTTAGCTGGCTCACTTCTAGTATAGACAAGCACCTTCTAGCTTAGCATATATGCTGATGTAAAAGTATTTAATACTTAATTGCTACCTCCCCCAACATATAAAATAGAAATAATGCAAACCAAAAGGATTCCGATGGAAGCAGTCACTAATCTGCACATTTTATAGCACTGCATGATTTAGCGTGCACAACTTCACAACTCCATGAGGGCTGTAATGAGAGCACTGTTAGCTCCAGGTGCTATGTAGTCACAGAGAAGGGAAGAAGCTTTGCCCCCAGGCTAGCAAGTGACAAAGCTGATCTCAGCCCTTCCAACTCCCTATGCAGAGCTCTACTATGTCAGGCAGTCTCTCCAAACAAATATTATCCCTAAGCACCCTCCATGATTTAGACGGAAAGAACTGAATCTCAGCCAGATTAAACATGTCCCAATCAAGATTATATTTAGCATCTTCTTCTAATCCAGCCAGTGAAGAGGCATTTGCCCCTGTTCACATTTTTACCTCTCATGTTTTTCTGATAGGGCAAGGAGGCAACACCTGGTAACTTGCAACTCCCAGAAATTGGGGCTGGCATCATGAAAATACTGGAAGTCCAGTTTTTGGAGGTGGTCCACAAAGGGACATCTTTTCTTCTCCACACCCACCCTAAGGGCATCCCTATACAATGACAATCTACGGAGGCAGCCTAAGCTACAGTGTCAAGAAAACTGAAATTCTAACCACAAGATGTATCCTGGCTCTGCTGTTAGTGAGTTGTATGATTTTGTAAAAGTAGCAACTTAAACAGACTCGAGTTTCCTTTATATCTGTGCTGTTTATCTTCTAAGGATTTGTTATGAGATGTAAGAGATAAATGTGTATAGTATGCTTTGTAACTACAAAGTGTTATATAAATGTAAACTTTTATTAAATTGAAAGTTTAGAAGGGATAGAAGATGAATTCAATTAAATCAGTATTTTTACCACTGCTTAATTTTTTCAAGAATTCAGACTTCAGGTAGTAGGGAAAAAAAAAGAATTTATCTACTTGACTGAGTCTACTTCCTCCTTAGATTTAGAAGCCCTGGCTATGGTGCTTAACTTTCTAAAATGTTGTCAGTCATCAAAACACTGATCCAATTACCAATTATTTTGAAAAAAAGAAGTGGAGTGATCTCTAGGAAATTAATCTAAAAGTGATACCACGAGTTAAGAAATTAATAGTGTCACAGATTCAAAGCTAGAATTTAGAGATCCTCTAATTTAATTCTCTAATTTTATAGCTGAAGGACTGAGACCCCAAGTTATGTTGTTTGTCCAAGATAATAAAAATGGTAAATGACTGACCTGAGATTCAAACCCAGTTCCTCTGATTTCCAATTCAGGATCCTTCTCCCTATAACATACTAAGCATAATTATCATGGAGATTTAAAACTAAAAAGTTGGAAATTTCATTTCCTCTATCTTGATTTCACTTTTTTCCCCTGAAAACATGAAACTTTACTCTGAGATATCACCTTTAAAAAAAGATACAATTTTTAAAATATTCTATAAGCATTTGTGGCAAAGATAGTTTGTTTGGAGTAAAAAACAATCAAATAAGATATAATTACCTTAAGGGAAAAAACCCAAAATGTCAAAAGGCTTTAAGCGTGCTCATCTTCATTTTGTACTATCCACATGAGAATTTTACCTGGCTTTTGAGAATAATATGAATCTATTCAGTCATTCAATGTAAAAAGGAAGACTGCTTTACTGTTATTCCATAAGAAAATAAGCCACCTGTCAGACCAGCTAGATACCATATTATTAGAGAGAAAAAGGGAAGACAGTTGACAAGGAAATTATCAGATTATCAGATACATACCAGATACAATGGATGCCTCAAATCCCATGTCTTCAATAGCAGCTTTTAGCTCTTCAGGGCTCACTACAGAGGTATTATAATGGATAGTTCCAATCCGTTCAGCTAAAGAGACTGAAACTTTCCCTACCCCTTCCCTTTGGGATAGTAAGTTCTCAATAGATTGCACACAGGAAGCACAGGTCATGCCCTCAATGCCAATCAGAACAGTAGTCCGCATTCCCTCTGCTTGGTTTCCTTGGGATTGTGTAGAAAAAGGAAGTTTTGAAGACAACTTGTCTAATGAATTCTCCAACCCACTGCCTTCTGCTTCATTAGGAAGAGTGACTTTGAAATTCCCAGGTGGGAGAGCCTCAATGGCTTGCTTCAAGGATAGTGGGGTGACATTGGCTGGGTAAAACCGAACATCTGCACTTTTGTTTTCCAGAGACACTTTAATATTTTGCACACCTGACAGTCCAGCTATATTTCTTTCAATATTCAAGACACAGGATTTGCAGTGCATTCCTTCTACTCTTAGCTGTACACTACTAGCTGGGCTAGACTGGTCCCCACAGACTTCAATGTTATTACAGGAGAGATGAGTTGGCATTTTCTTTGGGTTATTGTCCTGTAACCTTCCAACATCAATCATTCCCAAGCTTAAGGGTGCCATTTTGCTCTTGATGGTAGCTTCAAAGCCCATGTCATTTATATGGTCCCTGAGGTCTCCAGGTTGAATGATGTAAGGCTGATAAGTAATGACAGCCTCCTGATTGCTAAGGGAGACTTTGATTTTCAGAACTCCTTGAAGTTTTCCAACCTTCCCTTCTATAGTATTGACACATGACTGACAAGTCATGCCCTCCACACGAAGCTTGGTCACTGCTTCATCAGCAGATGAGGGTTTGGGGGGCCACGATGCCGCCTTTCCTTCGGCTATATATGCATCAAAGCCCATATCCCCAATTTCAGAGCAAATTTGTGGTAGGTTTATGGTCAGTGGTATATATTTCACAGTGGCATTGCTCTGTTCAAGGGAAACTTTTGTACTTACAATACCTTTCAACTTAGAAATCTTGTCCTCGATAGACTTCACACATGACTGGCATGTCATGCCCAAAATGTTGATAGTACCGGTGCTTGTTGAAGATAATACTCCAGGCAAAGTATCCAAGCTGCCTTCGAAGCCTATGTTGTCAAAAGCAAATTCATGTTTTATTGATAATTCTTCAACACAAGGAGCAGAAGAAACTTTGGACAACATCTAAAGGAAGAAGAAAAGACATCTTTAAAATTCAAAACCAATCTAGAGATATTCCAGCTTCTCTGGCACACAAGACTGATAGTATATAGAGCATGCTGAGACTATGAAAACATTAAAATATTATAAAGAAAAGACATAAGGTAGGTTCAAAATTAAGCACAGTATGTATGATGTAAAAAGCACTGGGTTCTACAAGTTAGAAAATCTGAGTTCTAGTCCCATGCTACCACTATTAGTTATATGATCTTAGGACTTGTCTAGGCCTCAGCTTATTCATATAAGAAATGAGTTTATTAAGGTCTCTTCTAGCTCTAAAAATGTATTCTACCTGGCTCAAGAAGAAGTAGGGGAAAAAAATTAAGAAGGAAGAGGGAAAATATTATATTATCAATCAGTTAATAAACATGTTATCAAGTGCCTACCAGGCACTATGCTTAACATTGGAGATATAAAAAGAGACAAAAGACAATCCCTGATCTCAACGAGCTCAAAATCTAATGGATGCAATATTTGTGTGCATGTATGTACATGTGCATATATATATATATATATATATATATATATATATATATATATATATATATATATATATGTAGTAGAGGTAACAAAATTAGAAAGAATGGAATTCAAATCCTGCCTCAGACATTTGCTAGTTGTGTGACCCTGACATGTCACTTTACCTTATTTGCCTTAGTTTCCTTTATCTGTAAATGATCTTAATTTTAATATCATCTTAAATTTGATACCATATAAATTATTTGGAAAAATAGATTAGAGTCTTACCAATTTTTTTTATGAAACAATGACATGCTGATATCTCAACCAGGAAAGCCAAAACAGGCAAAGAAAATGATAGACAAATTTCCCTAATAAATATTGAAGCAGAAATTTAAAATAAAATACTAACAAAAAGATTACAACAATCTATCCCAAGGATCACACATTGTGACCAGAAGGGATTCATAACAGGAATGCAGGACTAATTCAATATTAAGAAAACAGCATAAATGACCATTATCAGTAACAACTATATCAGTAACCATGACCATATCAGTAACATATGATTATCTCAATAAATGCAGGGAAAAAAAGACAAACTACAGCACCCATTCCTATTAAAAGACACTAGAAAGGAGATAATTAAGTGGCACAGTGAATAGAACACCACCTCTGAAGTCAGGAGGACCTGAGTTCAAATCTGATTTCAGACACTTAACATTTCCTAGCTATGAGACCCTGGGCAAGTCATTTAACCCCAATTGTTTCAGGGGAGAAAAACCACTAGAAAGCATAGGAATAAATGGAGTTTACTTCAAAATGATAAGTAATATTTATCTAAAACCATCAACAAACATTACCTGTAATGGGGAATAAGCTAGAAACCTTACCAGTACAATCAGGGATGAATCAAGGATACTCATTTTCACCTCTATTATTTAATAAGAGAAGAAAAAGAAATTAAAGGAATTAAATTGGGCAATGAAGAAACAAAAATTATCACTCTTTGCAGATGACATAAAATTAGAAAACCCTAGAAAATCAACTAAAAAAAAAACCTACTTAGAAATTATTAAGAACTGAGGCAGCTAGGTGGCCTAGTGGATAGAGCACCAGCCCTGAAGATAGGATGACCTGAGTTCAAATGTGACCTAAAACACTTAACACTTCTTAGCTTTGTGACCCTGGGCAAGGGTCTTTAATCCTAATTGCCTCAGGGATTAAGAACTTTAGCAAAGTTTCAGGATAGAAAATAAACTCATACTTCTTCATATTCCCAACAAAGATATACAAAAAGAAATTACATTTAAAATAACTACGGACAATATAAAATACTTGGAAATCTACCTGAAAAGACAAACCCAGAAACTATATGAATACAACTATAAAACACTTTTCACACAAATAAAATCAGATCTAAACAACTGGAAACATGTTAATTGCTCATGGGAAGACCAAGTCAATATAATTTTTTTAAAAACCTCACAGAAAAGTAAAAAAGTATGCTTCAATCTGTATTCAGATTGGTTCTTTCTGTGGAGCTGGACAGAATTTTTCATCTTAAATCATTGAGTTATCTTAAATAGTTGTATTGCTGAGAATAGCTAAATCATTCACTGATGAACATCTTGCAATATTGCTTATTTTGTACACAGTTCATTTCACTTTGCATCAACTCATACAAGTCTGAGAGCACCCTCCTCATCATTCCTTATAACACAATAATATCCCATCATTATCATATACCACAATTGTTCAGCCATTTCTCAATTAAAGGACATCTCCTTTCTTTGCCCCCAGAAAAGACCTGCTACAATATTTTCATAGTATAAACCCTTTTCCTTTTGATCTGTAAGACATATACTTGGGATTAGGGGTAAATCACAAGATATACAGTTTTATAGCCCTTTGGGCAAAATTTCAACTCGCCCTACAGAATGACTGAATCAGTTCACAATTCCACTAGCAAAGCAGTAATGTCTCATTTTTCCCACATTCCCTCCCCCATTTGTTATTTTCTTTTTTTATTCTATTAGTCAATCTAATCCATATGAGGTAATACTGCAGAATTGCTTTTATTTGCATTTCTCCAATTAATAGTAAATTAGAGCATTTTCTTACATGGTTATAGTTAGCTTTGATTACTTCATTGAAAACTGTTCATAATTTTTGATCATTTATCAATTGAGCAATGACTTATTTTTATAAATTTATTGATATCTTTATTTTTGAAGAGGATATGGGTAAATGAACAAACTGAAGATTATAATCTTTGAAGACAGATTATATTTGTTATGATAAGCACATAGGAAATCATAATCTGAGTATAAAAACAATTAATAATATATTTTAAAACTGTTAAAAACTTTACAACTCATTCTAAGAATTAAATATAAATTATCTAGGGAATTACCCAGCATAGTTAATGGTTATTCTTTTCCCCTCCCCTTCTTCAATTATCTTATTTGCTTTTTGCTATTCACTATAAAACCCAACAGAAGCAGAAAGAAAAGAAAAGAATTGTGAATTTTTTTCAAAGATTTGGTAAAAATGTGATTGAAAACATTAACCAAATATAGGAGATTTTATTATCTATGCATTTCACTTATTGAAAACTATGCCCTAGAGTACAGCTTCTTAAACTTGGTTCCTGACCTGCTGTTTGGGTCTTGGACTTAAATGTGGGGGCTTTGTAATGTTGATCTTATATATTTCATTTCTCTATTAAAATAGAAATTAGAAATTTTTTCCAAAAGCAATCTTGCTGTTTTGTTTGTAGATTTTTTTTTTTAAATCTAAGAATGTTCAGCTACTATCTAGCTAACAATTTTCCATGTGGTGCTTAAGCATGAAAGACTTCTGGATGACTTCGGCATCAAATAAAGACTTATTAAAAAGTACAATAGTAAAAGCTGTGGGAAGGAAAAATGTAAAGATTCTCCAACAAGGATAGTGATTTATAGTAATTATCAGTAAAAGTTTGATTTGTATACTTATTTTATATACTTACATATCTGGAGTCATGTAAAAATTTGTCAGGCAAATAGGAGTATGGAAGTGGAAGATGTTGAAAAAGCCCTACCCTAAAGAATATGGATAAGGGTGTTAAATGTTAGTTTCTTATCACAGGAAGAATAGATTTATTAGATTTTTATTCATCTAATAATCATTTTTTCAAGCAATATTATATACAAGAAATTATGTCACACAGAAGGAGAAAATAAAAAGTCAAAATAGCATAGTCTCTTGCCTCCAGTTACTTTATAATCTGGTTGTTTCCAAATCTCTTTCCTTGAGCCATATCCATACATACATATGCAAAATGAAGAAGCAAACCAAGCAATCAACGATCCATTTGGCTTAAATATTACAAAGTTAATCTGAAGAATAGCCCCAATATTTATTTTTTCTCAACAAAAATAGTTAACACTCTTATCCATATTCTTGGTTCCTAACCTGCTGTTTGGGTCTTGTAATTAAATATGGGGACTTTGTAATTTTGATTTATTATCAGTAAAATGTTAGTTTCTTATCACAGGAAGATGCTTTTCCATGGATCAGATGGATAATCCCTTTGCTTGTTTATTTCACTGTTAGCATAATCATGGTGTTATTAAATTCCCCAATAGTTCTACCTGCACTAGGACTTCTAAAAATTATACTAATAGTGCTACCTCTTCATCATGTCATTTGTTTAAATCAAAGACATTACAGAAAAACCACAGGCTAGCAAACTGCTTCTTCCTAACTCATTAGCCATCTCTACCGACTCATCAACGGTTTTCTATCCAGCTTATCTTAATTTTTCTTGGTTCAAAATTTCCCAAACTATAAGCCATGGTGCTAGCTTTTTATTCTTATTTTGTGGGGTGCATGTAACTGCCAAAAGGGTTTATCATGATAGCTGGAACCATTCTTTTGCAAGAAACAATACAAATAAATCTCCTCTTAGAAGGGCAGGTTTATAAAAGAAAGTGGTCCAGGAAGAAAAAACCCTGAAAACAGAAGCAACTTTATGAACTGCCAGAGTATTTATTTATTTTGGAACACCTGAATGTTGCCAGTCTGGTGAGGGAGCAGGTCTCTATTGTTATATCAGCTCTTAATTTAATGAAAATGTGTAAGAATATATAGGTTTGTGTAAACAGAGTATGTGTGTGTGTGTGTGTGTGTGTGTGTGTGTGTGTGTGTGTGTGTGTGTATAGATAGATAGATAGATAGTAAAGGATCATATTTAATCAAGCCAAATAGCACAAAATAATTTTCATAAAGATGATTCTCCACGTGCAACTGTGTGGTTGTATTCAATTTCATTAGGCTTAGTGGTACTCACTGCCATTAACTAGTAAGCTGATCCTCCTAAAGCCTAGGTCAAACCAGGTAACTCAACTCTACTCAATGAACTCCATGACTTTCTTAGGGTCTCTAAGGCCAAATAAAAAGTTTTATGTTTATCATTTGTATGGTTCAGAAATGGTGAAGGGTCACCACTTAATAAAAAAAGCTGGAGAGATCTCTAGAAGCAAAAAGCAAAGTTTATTATACATTCTCTCCAGAAGGGCGTCCCACCCCTCCAGCAGACAATCGAAGGGAGAAAGCACCATAGTGGGCAGGGTCAACACTTTTTAATCCCTAACACAAATACCCCCTTCTACCACCGACCCTCATCCTTATTGGCTGAGGATCTTACATTCTAAACGTGGGAACTACCCAAGAAATTGAACTTGACCAATAAGTACATAGTTGCCCATATTTGATTGAAATAGGGAGAAGCTGATGTCATGGGAGGACAGCAGGAAGGGGACTTAAGTATGCCCCTGACTCAATCTTCAAAGTCCTTCAGGCCTACTCCAACTCTGAAGTAAGATAAAGCCTTACTCCATTTTCACAATTGTCTTGAAATATCTCACATCATCTCATTCACATTTAAAAAACTTTACAATCTGGTCCAACCTACCTGTCTATCTTCATTGCCTATTACTCCTCTTAATTCATTCTACAATACAACCAAATTAATCATTTTGCTGTTCCTCATACATGGTATTTTATGTCCAGGTTTTGAACCTTTGAAGGCTGCTTCTCCGCACCTACTAAATTTTAAAATGTATACCAAAATATTTTCAAAGGCATATTATTTCATCTCTATGGCACTGAATGAAGCAAAACTGCTATAAAGCATTCTGATTTCAGGTATTTCACACAACCATCACACTACTCCATTCGCATCTGAATCAATATGTTCCTCAAAATCATAAGAACAGCTTCAGATCTAGATTCTAGAAGGGCAGGTTATTAAAACTATTAAACATTCAAAAGATCTAAATGCTTCCTATTTTAAATACATTGACTTGACCATTTACCAAAAAAAAAAATGGCAACTGCAATTTTTGTGAGGACAGATCCGGAGCATCGGTTGGATAAATTTGAGATATTTATCCAGGAGGAGATACTTTTAAGGGACTTGGTAGCTTGCAAGTGTTTGAAGTACAATCCCAAGGAAGATTTGTTCTATTTGACCCCAGAGGGAAGGGGAATTTGCAAAGGGGAAATAAAAGGAAAGATAAAAGGAATATATTACTATATAAAGGAGACGGTGGGATAGAACTTTATTTCCATAATTGAGGAACATGAAGAAGAGTACAGAAACCTGGAGGAAAGGGTGGAGGAAAGAGGCATCAGATGAACTTCACCCTTAACTGAAACAAATAGAAAAAGGACACACTCACACACACACACTCATACATAATCAAAGAAACACACACATTCATACAACACACATTTACACAACCAACACACACACACATCAATACAAACTCATACACATACTTAAACTCATACACACAAACACACACTCATACATACACACATTCACACAACACACACAAACACAGGAGCAGTGATGGGGGAGAGGAATCTTGTGGTAGAAATACATTAAACTCCATACAAAAACAGGCAGAGGAGGGATTAAGAAGAAAGCTAATACTGGGGAAGGAACAGTCATAAAGAAAATAAACTCCCTGCTCCTGAAAGACTGGTGGGGGTGGGGTGGAAAAGAAAAAAGGCAAACTAGAGAGGAGGAGAGAGGAGAGAAGGCAAAAGGAAGGCAAGGGAAGGGAAGGGAAGGGAAGAGAAGGGCAGGGAAGGGGAGAAGAAATTTAGGGGATATCCTTTTAAGTGGGGAAGGATTGAACAAATTGTGATACATGAATATAATGGAACAGTATTGCACCACAGGAAAAAAACAATTTCAGACAATCCTGGGAAGTAAGCACTATAGGGTGAAATGAGCAGAACTAGAAAAACTCAATAACAACATGGATGAGATCTGTGGGGTTTGGCACCAAATAATGTGGTTTGAGAACCAAAAATAATGTGTTGATGTAGACACCAGATGATGGCAGGCACCAAAAGTTGGGGTTCAGTCATTGAAGAATTCACAGTGGCCATTCTCTTTGGCAAAAGGTAGATTTATTTAGGGGAATAGGTTTAAACACAATGAATCAATACAATAGACACTGGGAATGGTAAATATGAAATAGAGTGGGAAAGCATATGAAAGACAAATTCCTCAGTGGAACTCACAATTACCCAGAAAAAAAGAGAGCACCCCTTGAGGTTGGGGCATGTCCTTAGCTGGCAGGCTAAATTCTGAAAGGAACTCAGCATCCTAAAAGTTAGTTAGCTGTAAGGAGGAAAAATGGGGTTGGGAAGCACAGTCGAATTAGGAGAGACCACATGGCATAGAGGAAGGGGAAGGAGAAAGACACCATGAATCAGTGTCCGAGTGTGCTGGCCCAAAGGAAGGCAGCAGCCGTCGAACGGCCCATAAGCAGTTATTATAGAGAAAATTTAACGTTTAAGACATGATTGGCAAGGTGACACTGCTCCAGACTTCTACAGAGTGGGTCTCAAAGAGTTTGACATAGTTGCATTACAGACTGAATGACCTCTCCAGAGGGTGGGACCACTGAGCTAACAGATCTCTATCAGTGCTTCTCCCTGCTTGCCTCAGGGATCAATTCTTTAGTTGCTCTGGATCCAAAACACCATAGAGGACCTCATAAAACTTTGAAAGACTTGGGACTCTGGCCAAAGCAGTGACTTCCCAGAGAAGTTATGATAAAGCATGTAATCTACCTCCTGAGAGAGGAATGATGGACTCAAGGTACAGGAGACACATGATTTTGAACATGACCAAACAATCAACCAACTAATAAATATTTAGTAAGCACCTACTAGGGGATTGGTGCTGAGCTAAACTTTGGGGAAACAAAAGAAGCAAAAGATAATCCCCAACCTTCAGGAGCACACAATCTAGTGAAGGAGATAACAAACAAGTAGAAATACTTCTGTAGTATATATGAACTATATACAGACAAAATAGAAAATAATTAACTGAAAGCACAAGAATTAAGAGGGATTAGAACAGGTTCCTTGATTTCTTTTGCATGAATTAATAATAATAGCTAACATTTATATAGTGCTTACAATGTGCTAGGCATAGGGTTAAGTCCAAGAATTCTTATATTATGTCATTTGATACTCACAGCAACCCTGTGAAGTAGGTACTATTTAAGCATATGCAATTAAGCGTATTTTCCCAACTTTTTTAAATTGGGTGGGGAGATAGTAATGGAGAGGTTAAAAAAAAAAAGGATAGAAAAAAGAAGAGGTACAAGGAAATATTTTTAAAGGTACAGAGAGGAATATACAGAAGGAAATATTAGAAGGACAGCGAAAATTAGGATGATTCTGAAAGAGCTGAATTTATTATCTATACATATATACACAGATCACAATTTCATTACAATCCTCTTGTGTTCTACAAAATTGTTGTAAATGGGAAGGCTCACTTCTTTGGTGTTTGCTATGTTCAGAAATGAGACAGCTAGATGGCTCAGGAGACAGAGCTCTGGATCTGCGGTCAGGAAGATCTGAGTTCAAATGTGACCTCTGGCCCCTACTAGCTGTGTGACCCCGGGTAAGTCACTTAGCCTTGTTTGCTTCAGTTTCCTCATCCGTAAAATGAACTGGAGAAGGAAAAGGTAAACTACTTCTAGGCCAAGAAAACAACATGGACAGTATTAGCATGCTGTGATTATTAAGACTCAGACACAACTGAACAACAATAATATTTAGAACAGACATAGAGAGATGAGACAGAAAAACAGTGAACTAGCTACATTTAGCTATCTATCTGTATTTGTATTTTCTTAATAAGAAAGCTCCCAATTGTTAAGGGACAGGTCGATTCCCCAAGAGCCTCCACAGCTGTGGATCATAACATCTGAAGGAGTTGCAGGGTAGCTTTTGCTGACACAGGTGTTGTGGACTGGGAATGAGATAAATTGGAAGCAGAGGGAAGAGGAGGGAGGTCAGAGAATAGCAACTGCCTCTCAGTCTTCTTGTATCATCCTCTCACAAGAGGAGATCCATTCTGGGTTGGATCTCCAGCAGCTAGTCATGTGGGTTCCTTGTATTCTAACACCCAATCACTGGCAGCCTTCAAGTAGACTCTTTGAGCCTTTGTTGGTGAAATTGGGAAATTCCTCTTTACCATCAGATTAGGCGAAGTGACCGTGACCCCCAAATCCTCTCTAATCTGAGATCCTATTTTCTGTCATTTCATAAACATCTGTAGGAGTTTTGACACATGGATTTGATCAGTCACACTTTGGACATACCTGAAAAGGTGGAGGAGAAAAGGAGGAGATATTCTTTCCTTTCTTACCCTTACTGGTTTTTGGTAGAAGAAAACATAAACTGCTAAATATTCCCATACAAGAGCTCATCTTCTTTCTTAGCATAGGCTGACCCCTTCATCCTTACTTCTTATTCCTAGCTTCCTTCCACATATCACCTTTGGCATGAAGCTGTTCTAGATCTCTCAGTAGTCAGTGCTCTCTGCAAAATTACTTTATGGTTCTTCTGTCTGTATTTTGCATCTACTTACATTTATGCACATTGTACACAGGGGCTGTTTCACTTTAGGCTTTGTATTCTCAGGACTCAATACAGGGCCTAGTACGGCATAAACATTTATTGAGTGCTTAATGACTGATTTTATACAGCACCTTTCACCTGTAACTCTAGTCAGCATTAACTACCCCACTTCTATAGTTCAAGGGAACAAACATAGGTTAAGAAAACTAGCATCCTCTTCTAGGGCTACTTTGTGCTTGGACTCTTTTGCTACTGTTTAATTCTGAGTCCAACTCCTTGTCCATTTGTGCCCAAGGTATAAGCACTAGCAGATTTGTTCTAAGAGCTTTTTATCTAAACGCATATCTAAATTTCAACATCAGGCATTCTTTGTCCACACTGTTTTTCATATGTGGATAGCTGGGGTGATGATTTTGAATAATTACATATTTCATTCGGGAGGCTCTTCAATGTTCCAGCATTTGATTAACCAACAAGTATTTACTAAAAACTTGCTATGTACTAAGCACAATGTGTGCTGGAGATGGAGACAAAAACGAAATAGTCATTGCACTCAAGTAGTAGCTTATAATCGGAAAAGAGAAATGACATGGACATATAAGTTCATATAAAATATATAACAAATAAATATAAGTTAATGGTGGGGAGGGTGGTGATAGCAGCTTAGAGAATCCGGAAAGTTGGTGTTTGAGCTGAATTTTAAAGCAAACTAACCAAAAGGGGGAGGAGGGAGTTCATCTCAAGCATGAGGAACACTATGCAATGGCAATGGAGTCTCATGTATGAAAAGCAGTAAAACATTTGGCTGAACCAAAAGACGGGGGGAAGGGTAGCAATGTATAATAATTCTAGAAAGGTACGTGGAGGCTGGATTGTAAAAAGCTTCAAATACTAGACAAAAGGAGTATGTCATGCCAAAGTAGAGCATATTCCTCCTGTGCTTTAGGACAATCATTTTGGCTGCTGTCTGAAGGATGATTTGGAGAAGTGAGAGGCTTAAGGCAAGAAGACTAATTTGAAGTTTACTACAGTAGTCCCAATAAGAGGGTTTAAAGCAGGGGTGGGGAACATCCATCCCACAGGCCTTGTAAAATCAACTGCAGGTAATGATGAGCTAAAAAGCTAAATACAACAACCTCCCACTGTTTGATAATCGTGCATGGTTTGTGCATGATGTTAGAAATATCCAAAAGGCTCTTGGCAGAAAAAAAGTTCTCCAACCCTGTTCTAAACTAAAGTTATATCATTTTTTAAAAAGTTGTTGTTGAAACACAATTATGGAGGTAAAAAAAATGACAACACACTTAATATGTGCCAAAGGTTACCAGCACAAAGTCATCCACAAAAAGAAGTTACTAGAAGACTACAAAAATCAATGAAATCTCACTCTTTGAGGGTTGACATTGAGAACTGTTTATTGAATTTAATCTCTATCCTTAGAGATTTCTCTTCTCTTTGGATTCCATTTTAGATATCCTCTCTAATAGTGGCGAGCTTTTGGTGAACACCTTCAGATTCTTAAAATCAAGCAGTTACAACTTTCAAGAAATCTTGTATGCTTGCAGCAAATTTATCAGAGAAACCTTTCTGGAGGAGAATCTTTAAGGTGGTATTCTGTTCTAAGAAAACCAATTGCTTTCTTGGGATTAACCTACATTCAGTATGTGGAATTTTCCATTCTCTCCACCTTTTAGACAATTGTGTAACTCTGAAGACATATCTGCTATAGCATTATTTGCAAAAAGTTTCTTATTGATTCTCATACTCTTCATCAAAAAAGTTCTCAATACATGCATATATTACTCCTATAGAGATGTTAACATAGTAATGCTATAGATCAACAGTTATTAATAGTATTCCTGCTTCATCATCACTTTAGTCCGTGATTTTATCTAAGCATATTGATCTCTACAAGAAAAAGGAAACTGAATCACACCTAAAATGGCAATGCAAAAAAACAAAACAAAACGTGAATTCCCACAACAACATGGAATGACAATTCTTAAGTGGCTAAAAAGAGCACTGTGAAAGAAGAATTTATGGCCTACAAGACTGAAATAATTAGTAGAATAGAAAAACTTGAATCCACGTATAAAGTCTCACCAAAGAAACAGAAGTTAGAAATAAAAACTGGAAATGAATATAGAGAAAAGTGAAGGAGAATATGAAAGAGAAGCAAAAAGCAATAACAATACGATTGGAATAAGTAGACATAAGAATTGTAGTTCTCCCAGAAGGATACAAAAAGTTACCAAAATATTGAACAATATAACTTAAGAAATAACATTTGAAGTGACATCTTGGCATTCCAGTAAAATAGCATAATCAACCAACCTTTCAGAGAGTCACTTGCTTTCTTGGGGGCAGCTAGCTGATGTAGTAGATAGAACACTAGCCCTGAAGTCAGGAAGACCTGAGTTCAAATTTGACCTCAGACACTTAACACATAACATTTCCTGGCTGTGTGACCCTGGGCAAGTCACTTAACCCTGCTTGTCTCAGTTTCCTCACCTATAAAATAAGGTAGACAAGGAATTGGCAAACCACTCCAGTTTTGTTACTAAAAAAAAAATCCTAAGTGGGATCACAAACAGTTGTGACAACTAAAAAACAATTCATTAAGCAACAAGCAATGACTAATAATCAGTTTGGTCATACTAATTTCCTTTAAACCAAGATAATTAACCAAAATTTAAAAAGTACTGGCGAAGCATATTAAAAATCTCTTTTTTAGTTCAACTGAAAATGTTAAGAAATAACATTCTCTAGTCTAAATATCATTTAAAAATTTTTCCCTTTAGAAAAATGTGTAAAAGGTCAAGAATAAAGATTATGTTCTAGGAATGTAGTAATAAACAAATTTAACTCTTGTCTAATTAAAATTATTGCCTTTCCCACTTTCTGAAATGACTGGACTACTGACCCATGTAAGGGTAATATCTTCTTTAAACATATCATGAAATGATTAGGATATTGATGGGGAGGTAATCCTTTTGATTCTTTTGTGTCATCTGTGATGGATCATAGGGAACCATGAAAGGAAGTAGTCAGAGATGGATGAATAGTTCTAAGAGGATGACTCTTCAATGATTCCCCCCAAAATTAAGTGACTAATATTCTTTTGAATGAAGTGGAATGTTAAGCACAAAACCACATTTCATTATTTTGTGCCATTTTCCTTGTTGAAGTTTCTTCCTACAACTGTTATCTCAAAATATCCTGGAGAAAGAGAAGCCCAAAAGTTTAAGGAGATTACACCATTTTCTCTAAGCTAAAAATATTTAATTTTAGAGTAATGATTAATATCTTAAAATGTTTCTGGCAGGCTTATACCTAAAACATGGAGTAAAGCATTAATAATGATTTTCCCCTTCAAAAATACAAATTCATGACCCAGACACGAAACTTAATATTTAAAATTCTTTCCAATAATTATCTTAACAGCTTTTTTTTTTCAGGAGACAATCAAGTGCTATACAGTTCAACTTCTTAACGTTTCAAAGAATTGCACTGTTATCTAACTTTTACCTACTATAGCAAATATTTTATTTGATGATTTATCAAATAACAACATATTGTGAGTCAAAATAGTGTCATCTCTCTGATAACTTTCTGCATACAAGATTCAAGGAAGCAAGGCAAGGTCAAAGGCTAATCTTATACTATCAGTCAAATAGCCAATCTCTAAAAATGGGTTGGTTTGGTTTGGTTTTAAATATTCTAATGAAAAGTTCTAAGTCAAACCATTAAAGCCAAAAATTCTCTTGCATGTTTCCCAGAATCGAAAGAAGACCCCATATTTTAGTACATGTACGAAGGATATGTATACCAGATGGTTTTTTAAGAGTTTAAGGATTACAATAAGCTTTTTCAAATGTTTATATATTAGAAAAATAGCAAGTCCAGACACTAATTTTTCATTTAGCACTAATGAAGTTAAAAAATGGCACACTAATGTCTTCGTTCTAATGGAATAAATAGATCAATTTTTATTTTTTTAAACCTATGAATTTTAATGTAATAGCAGCACTATTATTAGCACAGTTCCAATTCAATTAATTGAACAGATGTATTCCTGAATAAGTGTGTGTGTATCAGCTTTCTTTATATTAAATTGTAGAACAGGGGCTTACCATTTAATGGAGTGATCATAGAATTCCTTCTTGAATAAATTCTTTTTTCTTTGCAAAAAGACTGATAATGGCTAACATTTTCTTAGAGTTTTTACATATCAGACTTATTTTAAGTGGGATACAATGATCAGGAATTCAGAAGGATCATCAAGAGTTCATCAGGGCAGAACCCAATTTAACTATCCCTAAGAACTCCCTACTTAATTTTTTATGAATCTCAAGAGAGAGAAGACAGCAAATTAACAATCCCTGTGGTCAAGAAATCCCCTTTTCTTTCTAATTTAAATATGTTCTTCCCACTTTGATTTAGTTCCAGTTTTTTCTTTGCTATCTCTTTTGTCTCTCAAAAAGCTTGTAGTAGCTAAAGAAGTCTACATTTTATTATGATGATTTTATTTGACATTGATATAAGTAATGTTAAAAAGAAAAAACAAGTACATGGTAACAATCATTTTAGCATAGGGCTTCATTTGAAACATGATCCTGTTTTAACTAAAAGTACTCTGTGAGAGCAAATTGCCCATCCATGTTGAGGTAAGAAATTAGTAATTCCAGTGTGCTCATATATCATTAGAACATGATTAAATCCAACATATCAGATATTAATGTGATCTCTCAGATCAGTCCATCCAGGTTATCTAGATGCTTGGTTCTCCATGGGGTTTGGTGATTCAATTTGAATCAGTCAATAAGCATTTAGTAAGCTCTTACTATTATATGCCATGGATTGTGTTAGGTGTTAAGGATTCAAAGACAAAAAAAAATGAAGCAATATTCTTTCTCAAAAAGCTTTCGTGTTATTAGGAGAGACAGCATACTTGTGTGTGTGTGTGTGTGTGTGTGTGTGTGTGTGTGTGTGTGTGTATGTGTGTGTAAAATATTATATATAATAAATATAAAATAAGCACAAAGTAATTAGGGAGGGAGGACACTAACAATTGAGAAATCAGGAAAGGCTTCATATAGAAGGTGATGTTTCAGTCACATCTTGAACAGTTTAAAGTATTATAGAGCTATACATCCATTTATGTCTATGAAAGAATGAATTTGAAAATGAATTACTGAACATTTACCATGTATACAGCACTATGCTAAGTGTTGAGGAAACAAACAAAAAAGCAAGACTGCTTTCGGAAAGAAATTTCTAATTTCTATTTTAATGGAGAAATGAAATATATAAGAGGTTTCAGATACAAGTCAGAAGTTAAGCTATAGTACTCATTAGAGAGAGATAAATAATGTATAAATAGATGCAGCTTACATATGAGTATTCATTGCATAACTGAATTTAAATTTCTGCTTTGTTTTTGTATCTTTAAACCAGTTACTTCTAACCAGTTCATTTCCTTAATAAAAGATTACCCATTTGAATTACAAACTAAGTAACCCATGAGGGGGGCTTTTATACCCAGAAAATATAGATAGTACCAAGTGAATTACACAACTGGAAAATCTACTACAGAGTCATTTTGTTGAAATACAGTAGTCCCTCTCCAGGACCATCTTTTTTACAAAGGAAGTTATATTTTAACCACCTCTCGAACTGCCTCTTTCTTTAATAAGTGAGTGATCATACAACAAGTGACAGTTTCAGTTTCTCACACAAAAATGTCAGGGATCTACATTGGTCAGTCCTCATAAAGTACTACTCTGATTATTTTAACTGAAATTACACTTGCTGAGAAGCAGATTAGTTCTCATTGAATTCCATATTGTAACAATGAAGGTGGAATATTCTTCCTCTTCCCTAGACCTCCAAGAATCTTTATTTTTTGATATCACTTAAAAAAATCCTCAAATACCTTCAAGGAAGGGAACACCAACTTGAATAACTTTACTAGTCCTTTCGGGACTTCAAACAATGACTACATATTCAATCTCTAACTCCTAATTTAAGGAAATATATTTTGAAAATGCATGCTATAATATACTTCCTAAAAAAAAAATCCAAAAGACAAAAATGGCAACCACTATTGGGATATCAAGTGTTTATCCCATGGATGATAAAGGTTATAAGAAGACCAAGATTGATTTTTCCATTGCCTTAACAACAAAGTCCATCTTTATCTCAATTCTGGCAATAAACTTTAAAACTGACAGCAACTACAACTCCACATTGGAATATTTTATCAAATTTGCCTGATAAGTCTTTTCTAACGTAACACTAGCCATCTAAAGAATACTTTTAATTGTTTTACAGTCAAATGCTAGTAAAACATAACAGAACACTGAAAAGGACTTTTCTGCCTTTGACACAAAAAGCTAAAACATGGCACCTAAATATCTATTCAAATGAATTAAATGTCATAGCATCAACTCTAAAATGCCCTGGGCAACATTTTCACCTTAATCTTTAGTGTTTCTACAAAATTACTGACAGCAATAGCAAAAATAATTACAAATGCCACATAAGGATTAAGCCAATTCTACTTTGTACCCATTGGTGAAAGTCTTTAAGAAGAATTCTCAAGTTTTTAAAAGTAATTTTCTTGGGACAAAAGATCCCATGAAAATACTTACCTCACCTGCTCATGAAAACAACAAAACTTCAAGCAGACATTTTAAAGTAAATAATTGTTGTTTATCATGCATCATGTCTTTAAAAGTAGGCTTAAGGCTAAAATTTAAATCTACGTGAGAAAAGAAAAAACCTCATTTTGGAGACCTTGTATTTTGGACCAATGCTACACTTTAAAAACAACTACTCCAGGTTTCCAAAGCATTTTGCCAAAATTCACCAAGAAAAACAAAAGTTATCACTCCAATAAAGCAATAATGCCAAGAAAAGAAAAAGACAAAACTCCCATCATCTCATAGTTCTAGATGCATGTGCACAAGCAGTCTAAGGAGCTCTCTCACATTTTTGCAAGCAGTAAGTGCATGGGGGGAAGGAGGGGCGGTATCATAATGTACATTTGGCCCCTAGAAGCCACTGACCTGAGTGGAGTCGGTCTCCGGCACTCCATTCAATGCCTCCACATTTGGGAGAGCACAGCCATGATCCTTAGATGGTGCTGGCTTGGAATGGTTGCCTAATTGAGAGGTCTCATTGAAGTTTGGTAGCTGGTGAACGGAGAGCAGGGTTACATCTGGATCACTTAAAGTAGCCAAGGAGGATTGGTCCGCCTCATTGCCAGCTCTCTCCATAGATGCTTCTTGTTCACGCCAACTCTACAAAAGTCAGGTTTACTTCTGCCAGCCCAGCCTGGTCATGTTAGAAGAAAACGCTTTCTTTTTCCTAAAAATATCCCACCTAGCTAAAAAGCCACAGTCTGTAGAGAATAGACCCTTCCACCCTTGTGTACCAGAGCACCTCCTCGGGCTCTCACTGCTCCTTGCCTAGAGTGAAGGCTTCTGTTTCAGTGGCCCCAGCACCTGCAGGCTGTGCCTTCCCAGTCTATATTTACACTCGCCTATCAGCGCTCATTCTCTAAACTCTGCCCACTGATTGGCATCTTTTCACTCACTGCACTACATTCACTAATCTTTGCACACGGCCCATATACTCATCCAGCACTGACTTGCCTTTCAAAGACTCCTGAGGCACAGGGGAGTGAGCCTGAACCCTACACATAATTAACTCCCAAAGCTATAAAGGTGATTTCCTCTTAGCCAGGAGCACAATTACAACTCCTAGAAACCCTGCCTAAATCCACTTCCTTCTGTTACTGAATTACTAGAGTTTCCCAGGATGAAATATAGCTCTTTCTTCTACTAGCTTATAGATTATTTTGTCACTGGACTATTTATTTCCTAGGCAACATGACTTGCATTTTCAAGAAAATATAAAAAAGTTTCATTTTTATATCGCTTAGTTTCCTGTTGAATCAGTCTATACAATTAAAGGAGGGAGGGGAAAAAACCTTCTATGTGGGTGGATTTACTAGACTCCAGGAATTTTCTTTAAAAAATTTGAAGGATGATCAGTACCATATCTCACAAGTTAGCTATGAGAAAAGCACTCTAAAGCAATATAAAAACTGCACAAATGATGAAGCCTTACAATAATAAATGACTAAAATTACATAATATAAATAAATAAAACTTATAATAAATATATATAGTATGTACAGCACATATATAATTTATGTATATTATATATATGTGTATGTGTGTATATCAGAACTAGAGTCTTATGCATATATATATACATATATATATGTATATATATATATATATATATATATATATATATATATATCTGCCACTTAGTTGTGATGAGATCCTGAATATTGTTTTGGACCAAGAGAAACTAAAGAATTGATTCCTGAGGCAAGCAGGCAGAAGGTTTGGATAGCGATCAGTTTAGCTCCATAGTTCCACCCTTTGAGGTGGTGACCCAACCTGAAATTCTTAAATTAAGTCAAATTACTGAGACCCACCCTCTGTAGAGATCTAGACTGCAGAGCAGTCTCTCCTTGCGGTGTCCTGTCAGAAACCCCATTTATGTCCCTAAGGTTAAATTTTCCCTATAAAATCTACTTATGGATCATCCCATGGCTGCTGCCTTCCTTTGGGACAGCATGTCCTGACACTAACTTTGTCCTTTACTTTTCCCCTCATGCCACGTGGTATCTCCCCTAATACTCCTATGCTTCCAACCCCATTTTTCTTCCTTAGAGCTAATTAACTCTTTTAGGGTGACGAGTGCCTTCAGGATTTAGCCTGTCAGCTAAGGGCATGCCCCAATCTCATGGGGTGCTCCCTTTCTACTGGGTAATTGTGAGTTCCATTGAGGAACTTGTTCTTCATATATTCTCCCACTCTAATTCATATTTACCATTCCTGGTGTCTATTGTAATCCTTCATTTTGTCTGTAATCTATTCCCCTAAATAAATGTACCTTTTGCCAAAGGGAATAGCCATTGTGAATTTTTCACATGAATGAACCCCAAATTTAGGTGCCTGTTATTACTTGACATAAACCCTACATTAGAGATCATATCAGTTGGACAAAGTTATATAAGTTCCGACCCTCAATTTTTTTATTTGTAAAAATGGCGATTATATGCATTAGAGAAATTTGATTAAGATTCAAGCAGACATGATCTATGAGATACCAACTGAATTACCAAGCAGACACTTGTAGAGGGCCTTAACTCTGGAAAGGTGTACTTGAATCAAAGACAACAGCACCTACTCAGTGTAAGATAATTATTCTCTAAACACATACTTAATATGATATGTGATGTAATGGGCAGTTGGCACAAGCTCAGTGTGCTGTAGTGATATAATCTTACTGAGGTATTTAAGGGAGTCTCAGATACAGAAAGACTCTCTCAGCTACAGACACAGAGAAGACTTAACATTCCAGACTCCAGACTCTGGACTCCATCTTTGACTATCCTCCTGGTGGCTCTCCTACCTTCATCACTTCTCCTCCTAAAGACCAAGGCCTGTCCAGAGATCTTCCAGAAAGCTAGCCCGGACATTACAGACACTTTTTAAAACTTGGTAAAATAACAACAAACTTCACTGGAAATTTATTCACTAGATACAAACTATCTAGTATATCAAGAGAAATGATGAAAGGAAGATAGAAACAAAGGGAAAACAATACTTCTAGACCTCAAACTCTATTTATAAAGGAGAATCCACCAAAATCATTTGGTATTGGTTAAAAAAAAGAGGTATGTCAATGGAACAGATTAGACAAGAATTAAAAACAATGAAACTTGATAATCCAATGTTCAATAAAGTGAAAAACAACTAGAAAATTATTTTATTTGATAAAAACTGCTGGAAAAACAGGCAGAAATTAGGCTTAGACCAAGATTTCACACCATATTCCAAAATACATACTGCATGGACACATTACTATTAAAGATCATACCATAAGAAAAAAAATAAAAGAATTATGTGAAGTTGGGAAGGAGCTATGATTTCACCGGATGTCAGAACCCTAGTATGAGAATTTCAACCTTCAAAACAGATCACAACTTTTTAATGATTTAGTAGGGAAGTCCCAGAGAGACAAGTTAGGTGACTTGCCCAGAGTCACCCAACTAGTAAGGGTCAGAGGCAGGATCTGAACGCAGATCTTCTTGTTATTAAATCTGGCACTAAATCTACTATGTCATGTTTGGCTGTTGGCAGAACAGTCAGGAACTGAATCTACAATGGAAGTTTTCTAAGCTATCTCTGGTACCCAATGAGCTTAATAGGAGGCATATGACTATTAAAATCTGTGTTCTCTCCCATTCTGCAAAGCAATGCTTCCTCCCTTTCCTCCATTCCTGCCTCCTCCTGCCCTGCCATGCAGACAGTCTGAATCTGAGATTCCTCCCAAGGGAGTCCTCTCTCCCCCCCCACCCTTATCCCAGCCACCAGGCCACACCTGTCCAAGACACAAACGAACACACAGTTGTACCTCAAACACCACTATGTTTGCTGTGCTCACAGTGAATATTTCATCAGTTCATATTACACAGAAACACAGCCCGTCAGAGTTGAAAGGGACATCAGAAGTCAACGGTCCAGCCCACAGATGACAAGAAATGTCCTGGATAACATGCCTGAGAAGGGACTGTCTCACTACCCTAAATGCTAGCATAGACATTCTCATAACCCCATGGTGGGTGCCAGGCAGACAGTACTCTCCACATTTTGCAGGTGATGACATTGAAACAGAGAGGGCAAGTTCCCAGGGGCAGGCTGGCACATCTGACAAAGGAGGACAGTGTTCACTGTCTGAGGCTGGGTGGGAGACAACCCCAGAATTAAAGACTTGCAGGCAGTAGGAGGGAGCCTCCAGGCTCTGTCCTAGGCCCTCTCTTTTACTATTTTATTGCCTATCAGCTCCCACAGATCTACTTACCATCTCTATGCATGATTCTCAGCTCTAGTCCTCCAGCCTCACCTTTCTCTGGATGGCCAGATCCCACCTCCAACTGCCTATTTGACATCTGCTAAATGGATTTAGTCATGTACTTAGTCATCTTCAACTGAATTTTTCCCAAACTGAACTCATTACCCTTCTCCCCAAACCCTCTCCTTTAGTAACCTCCCTCTTACTGCCAAGGTCACCCTCCTCCCAGTCACCCAGGCTTAACAACCCTCGAGGTCACCTTCAATGCCTCACTCTTTCAGCCCCTACATCCCAGCTGCTGCGAAGTTCTTTCAACTCCACCTTCCTAACATCTCTTCTGTGTTGATGTGGAGGTGTCAGGTATGTCTCATGGTGTCACCTCCGAAAGCATCCAGGCCTAGCAGTCTCCTCTCCTGACTGACACTTTCCCCATTAAACTTTGAGCTCCCTAAAAGCAGAGACCACTTTTTGCCTTTCTTTCTATTCCCAATTTTTACTATAATAATAATTATGATAATGACTACATCAACAATAAAAACACCAACTAGCATTTATAGAACTTGAAGATGTGCAAAACATTTTACATTTTACCCTTACAACAAAGTAGCCGCCATTATTATCTTTATATTATACATGGAGAAACTGAGGCAGGCAAAGAGGAATTGACTTACTAGGGTTGAACAACTACTAAATATTTGAGCAGGATCCAACCTCAGGGCTCTAACTACAGCACCAGCTGGCTGCCTTAGATAAAGGAAAACAATTTGTACTTAGAGTTTTGTTGACAGCCCCTACCTTCATTACAACTTCTAATTAAGTCTTAAACCTCCATTTTACTTTAAATGTGAGGAAAACCTACCTGAAACCTATACACTTAACCATTTTGGCTTTACATCATCTTCATAGATAAGCTGTGTGTTAAATGAAACTACCTATGAGGTAGTTGGGTAAAATCTTTCCTATGATTTCACTCCTTTTTCAACTCTTCCTCCTCCCCAGGAAATTACAAAACACATTTCAAAGACAGAGTACTGATTTGCAGGTTTTCTGCTCTTCTGGATTATTCATGGTTTCACTCCTTTTTCAACTCTTCCTCCTCCCCAGGAAAACCATTGAATTGTGGAACAGGAGTTTCCTTTTATGCTAAATAGCATTCAAATGAAAAGAGATAGAGAGATATTAACCAGGACTCAATATGGAATAAAAGCACAACTGCTTCCTAGTAAGATTTTCACAGTCACACTGGAAATAATTTTCCATATTCAAGTATTATTACAAAACACATTTCAAAGACAGAGCACTGATTTGCAGGTTTTCTGCTCTTCTGGATTATTCCTGGTTCTCATCTCATCTATCAGTATTTACATTATAGGAAATCTTCCACAAAGAAGCCCTGCTCCACAGTGAAAACTCTAGAAATAATAACAAATGATGATGATAACTCATATTCTAGAAAGGGAAGGTGGAGGTGGGGGAAGAAGAAGAGAATAAGCATATATAAAATACCTACTATGGACCAGGCTGTAATGGGCTGAAGCTCAAGTTGATACACTGAGATCCCAAGCCCGTGAGGCTAAATAGTAATTGGACCATACTCTATTAATATATACTTGGAGAAAGAATGGCCCCCGCCCACTCTTTGTGCAAGTTCTGATGTGTTGTACTGGAAATGCTGTAGCATCAGTGCATCAACTCGAGCTTCAGCCCATTACACCAGGCTTACAAAATTTGTTCCTCATAATAATCCTATGAGGTAGTTGGGTAAATATTACAGTACTATCAAGTCCTATATGCATTTCATTTATAAAAATTCAACTCTATTTATTCACAGTCACGCATGGCCCTCCCAACCAAGAACCTGTTGGCCCTCTGGGATACTCCCATCCTGATGTACTTGCTGGGTTTAAAGCCTAGAAGCCAGACAATCTGAAAGTTCCTACAGGTGTATAGACCCTGATCTCCATTTTTAAAAATCCTTAACATAAAAAATTTGGGTAAAAAAAGGAGACCTCCAAAAGTACAAAAATTTGTGAATCTCGATTATATTTTCCTTTTCAAAATATATAATAAATTCAACATATATCTTTCAAATTTGTTTGACTCGTTTATTTTCCTTCTGTTCTCTTCTATGTATTTATTTAAAATGTTTCAATGATTCTCTTTTCTTTCTTTTTTTTGGGGGGGGGGAGAGAGCAAAGGGATTATGCAAGGGAGAAGCAAACGATATTGGTAACCACTCTCATTCCACCTCTCCCTTTCTTGGAAAGCAAAATACAAAACCCTTGTAAAAAACATCAACAGTAAATCAAACAAAAAGCTCATATTAGTTGTGTCTGAAATCTTGCACCTTGAATCTATCTCATTTCTCTGAAGAGGTAGTCAGCATCAAAGGTATTCAGGAACCCTGGCTGCTCCATTGTGTTGACAGAGTTTTACATTCTTTTGAGGTGGTTTGTTTTTAAAGTATTTTTATTGCTCTTTATATAAAAATTGTCCTCCTGGTTTGGATCACTTCATCATGCATGAGTTTATACAAGTTGTCTCAGATTTTTCTGAAACTACTATATTTTTGTCACTTCTTATTGCTCAACAATATTCTATTACATTCATATAACACAGTTTGTTCAGCCATTCCCCAAATGATGGGCACTCACTTCCTTTTCAGATCTTTGCTACAACAAATAGAGTGGCTATTTTTATACATAAGGGGTCTTTAGCTTTTTTCTTTTACCTCTTGAGGACACAGGCCTAGGAAGAGTATCACTAAGTCAAAGACTAAGACCAAATTAGTGACTTTTTGATAGGATTCTGACTATTAACAACCTTTTCTCCCATCATAGACTTCCTACATATTCACACGCAGTGGTGGGGAGGGAGCTCCATGGCCTTAACTCATAAAACAAGAACACTGGGGGTATTTCCTGTTACTTCAGTCTGGGCAAATCAACCCCAAATCATGGGGAAGGAGCTAGCCTGCTATTTGCTTTGGATGTCAGCAATGAAAAGAAAAGAAAATCTTTCCTATGATTTCACTCCTTTTTCAACTCTTCCTCCTCCCCAGGAAAACCAATTGTGGAATAGGAATTTCCTTTTATGCTAAATGCATTCAAATGAAAAAAATAACGCTATTTATAAAGAAAGAAAGAAAAGCCCCAACACAAACTTTTTTAAGCACCTACTATGTGCCAGGTGCTATACTAAGAACTTTACAAACATTACCTCATTTGATCTCATTTATAGCTAATGAAAAGTGATGAAAGCATTAATGAAGATATTCCCTTTCTCAAGAGGTTTCTCAAATTGAATAAATACTGTAAAGGGTATTATGGTTTGAGTATGGCTTATATTTCATATCTACTACTGACCATTCCATCCCTAAAATTCTGTGTTATTTTTCTCTTTTCATTTGTTCTCTGCCACTTCCTTTAATCTATCTAAATCTTATTCATCCCCAGAGCAGCTTGCTTTCTCTTTCTCTGTTCACACTGGCTCAAGGTTGAGGTCTGTCCTCTAAACTGCTCCAGCAAGACATTCTATATAGCTCAACTTAGCACATTTCCATATTGCTTCATCAATTGTTATCTATCTCACATGAGTATGTCTTATCTCCTTTACAGAGAGTATAATCAACCAAAATGTTTGGCAGAATACACATTCCATGTACAGCTCTGTAACCTTTCTATAACCTTTTATTTTATTTTACTTTTTAAATAAACTTGCTTCTGAGGACAACTAGACAGCATAGTGGATAAAGACCCTGAAGTCAGAAGGACATGAGTTCAAAGCTAAATTCAGACACTTAAAACTTGACAGCTGTGTGATCCTGGGCTTTGGCACTTAACCACAATTGCATCACACAAAAAAATAATAACTTCATTTTCCCCACCAACCCAATGCTAAGCAAATATGAGATGCTCAATTAATACCTATTCAAATAGATTAAAGATTAAGTTTTCTAGCAAAATGTTATTATTGTTTAAAATTCCCTTTATTGCAATAAATATAAAAATTCATTAGCCACCTATATATTCTTCCCAGCATTAGATGTTTTCAAGTATCTCCTTCTACGAAAGAGTTATATTTTATTTAAGTATTAAATATTTAAATATGATTTTGAAATCATATTTTTTTTCTCTTCCCACAAGTACTCAATTATTTTTTTTCTAGAATCAATCTCATTGTGTTTGCATCCTACTCATGCTCCCAGTCTTTGTGGAGCTATTTTTTTTTGTATGAAAGTTGATATCCCTCTAGTGTCCTAAACAATTCTACTGCAACCTGAGAAGCCTGGGCCCACTGAAGGGATGGGAGGCTCATATTTCCATGAGCCTCCCAGGACAAAAGGACCATGCTCGGAGGAGGAGACATCAGCCTGGAATCTTTCACTTCTTACTTAGGTCACCTGTTCAGCCAAGCTACAAACTTGTATTGGGAGTGGCTGCTTAGGGAAGATGTTTGGCCATCCTTCTCCCTGGGAGGCAGAGAAGGCACAGAGAACAAACAATTTCTGAGAATTGCTGTGTGATGAATGGCAAAAGTGAGCAAGAACTTGACACTAAGCTGCACACTGGGAAGCACAGGACATATCATTTCCCATACCGTGTCTCTAAGTTATATAGTCTTGGAAAGTGGCACATTAAATCAACAGACCAAATGGGCTTATCATCTGCCATTTTACTAATAAGGGAACTCTCTGTACTGTATCACAAACTCCCCCCTTCTTAATTCATGATTGGCTATGGCCTACTAAATTCAGCATCTAATAGCTAATGATGGTAATGAGCCTCTCTGTTACCTACATACTCACTTCACCAAAGTCAGACATTACAGTTAATATGTAGGCCTCTGCTTGAGAGAGAAAGAGAAGGCCTCTCTGGCATGGAAGGTCTTGCCAATGCTTGCCAATGCCAATGCCCTTCCCAGTTATTGTCTTTTCTCCCAGCTATACTCCATTGGCCTAGATTCTGATTACCCAGGTTTGCCTCTAGGCTCCCTGAAATACTTGGGAAAAGCTTGGGTGGAGGATGGTAAGTATAAAATAACTGAATCAACATTTTATCAAGTATTTATCATGTGCTTGCTATATGCAAAGCACTATACTCAACACTACAGAGAATAAAAGTATAATATAATTTCTTTCAGCAAAGTGCATAAACTCCAACTATGGACATAAGACACACAGGCACTATTTACAAATAAGCTTTATTAAAAGTTTGTTCTTAAGTTGGTTGTTTGGAATTCAGAACACTTTCCACTGGAACTAATACTGAAAAGGATGCTTAGGTTCTCAGGCAGCAGGTAGCACAGTGGCCAGTGGTTGAAATCACAGCTCCTTGGTGTACTGACATGTTTTTATTCCTCTTCAAATAGAAACAGAAGCTTTTAACTTTATAAGTAAGCCTCCAGAGGTCTGTAAAGAACTACTTAAAAAGGAGAGAGGGAAGGAAGAAGGGAGCGAAGGAAGAAGGGAGGGAAGGAAGAAAGGACGGAAGGAAGAAGGGAGGTAAGGAAGAAAGGAGGGAGGGAGGGAAGGAAGGAAGGGAGGAAAGAAAGAAAGGAAGGAAGGAAGGAAGGAAAGGGAAGGGAAGGAAGGAAAGAGGGAAGGGGAGGGGAGGGGAGGGGAGGGGAGGGGAGGGGAGGGGAGGGGAGGGGAGGGGAGGGGAGGGGAGGGGAGGGGAGGGGAGGGGAGGGGAGGGGAGGGGAGGGGAGGGGAGGGGAGGGAAGGGGAGGGAAGGGGAGGGAAGGGGAGGGAAGGGGAGGGAAGGGAAGGGAAGGGGAGGGAAGGAAGGAAGGGAAGGGAAGGAAGGAAGGAGGGAAGGGAAGGGAAGGGAAGGGAAGGGAAGGGAAGGGAAGGGAAGGGAAGGGAAGGGAAGGGAAGGAAGGAAGGAAGGAAGGAAGGAAGGAAGGAAGGAAGGAAGGAAGGAAGGAAAGAAGGGAGGAACTAAAAAAACCTTAATCCTACTCACAATTGAGAAAAACACCAAATCAGAAAAGGATGAAATGTCCACAGGGGAAAATCTCAAAGAGTGATATGAATTCAAATCCAAGAGGCTTCTCAGAAGTTTCATAAACTTTGGATGTCAGCAATGAAAAGACATTTTCTCTTCTTGGGTTGAAGAGCCAGAATAAAAAAGACAGAAGAAAAATTAGGAAAAGAAACAAAAGACATGCAAGAAAGAGGCAACAGCCTGGAAAAGAAAAAACAAAAATTGACTGAAGAAAATAATTCCTTAAAAATTACAACTGGCCAAATGGGAAAAAAGTCCATTGAAGAAATCAATTCTTTTAATAACAAAATTGACCAAATTAAAAAATAATAATAAGTTTGAAAAGTAGAATAAATCAAATGGAAAAAAAGATACAAAAGCTAAAGAAAGTTATACATTAAAAACTAGAACTTGGCAAATGGAAGCTAATGAGACATCAAGAATCAGTCAAACTAAAAGAATGAAAAAATGGAAGAAAATGTAAAATACCTCATTGGAAAAATGAGCGGACCTGGAAAATAGATCCAAAAGAGAGAATTTTAAAATTATTGGTCTTCCTGAAGGTCACAACCAAAACAAGAGCCTGGAAAGCATTCTTCAAGAGATCATAAAGGAAAACTCCCGATATACTGGAACCAGAGGGCAAAATAGTCACTGAAAGAATCCATCAAGCATTTCCAAAAAGAGATCCCACAAGGAAAACCCCAAGAAACAGTGTTAAAAAATTCTAGAAGTACAACTTAATGGAAAAAATACTGCAAGCTGCCAGACAAAAATAATTCAAGTATTGAGGAGCAACAGTCAGGATTACCCAGGATATATAGTAACTTCTATAATAAAGGATAAGAGGGCCTGCAATATCATATTCCAGAAGGCAAGGGACCTAGGATTACAAGAAAGAATTAACTACCCAATAAGATTCAGCATCATCTTTCAGGAGAAGAGATGGATCCTCAATGAAGTAAAAAACTTTCAATCATTTGTACTGAAAAGACCAGAACTAAACAGAAAATTTGATCTTCAAACATAGGACTCAAGAGAAGCATAGAAAGATAAACAATAAAGAAAAAATTATTATTTAAAGGCTAAACTGTTTATATCCCTAGATAGGAAAATGACATCTGTAACTTGTGAGAACTGTATCTATTATTGGGTCACTTAGAAGGGACATACATGGAAAGGAGTATAGATATGAATGGACTCTGATGTGATAATATTAAAGAAAAAGGCATTAAGAGGTAGAAAAAGTATTGCATTGGGAGAAGAGGAAAGGGAAGATAAGATGGGATAAATTAGATTACATGAAGAGGCACCAAAAAAAACCCTATTACAATAGAGGGAAAGAAGGAAAGGGGATGAGCATTGTCTAAAGCTTGATCTCATCAATTTTGGCTTAAAGAGGAAATAACATATTCACTCAATTAGGCAGAGAAATTTATCTTACCCTATAAGGAAGTAGGGGGGAAAAGAGGAAAGAAAAAGGAGGGGCTGGATAGAGGAGAGGGCAGAACATTAAGAGAAAGAAGTAAGAAAAGGGCTGAAAAGGGAGAACAAATTGAAGGTGGGGCAAGTCAGAAAGAAAACACTACAAGGAAGGACAGAGTAGAAAGAAAAAACACAGTATACAAGGGAGAAAATAGAATGGAGGGAAATATAGAGCTGGGAATCATAACTGTGATGTAAATGGGATGAACTCTCCCATAAAATGGAAGCAAATAGCAGAGTGGATTAAAAACCAAAATCCTACAGTATGTTATTTACAAGAAACAGATTTAACATAGACATATAGAGTACAGGTAAGAGACTGGAGAAGAATTTACTATGCTTCAGCCAAAGCAAAAAAAGTAGGGGTAGCAATTCTAATGTCAGATAAAGCAAAAGCAAAAATACATCTAATTAATAAAGATAAGGAAGGAAACCACACAGGGTACCATAGACAATGAAGTGTTATCAATACTAAATGCATATGTGCCACGTAGTACAGCATCTAGATTTTTAGAGAAGTTAAGTCAGTTACAGGAAGAAATAGACAACAAAACTATCAGTGGGGATCCTCAATTTCCACTTCTCGAAATTAGATAAATCTAATCACAAAATAAATGTTTAAGAAAGAAACTAGGGAAGGTTAAAAGAACCTGAAAAAACTGATAGAGCTATGGAGAAAGTTAAATAGGGATAAAAAGGGATATACCTTTTTCTCAGAAGTATATAGCACCTACACAAAAATTGGCCTTGCATTAGGACATTAAAAAACCTCACAATCAAATGCAAAAAGGCAGAAATAATAAAGGGCTCCCTTTCAGATTAGGATTGATAGGACTCAGTAAAGGGCCAGGGAAAGATAGGCTAAAAACCAATTGGAAATTAAATAATCTAATTCTAAAGATTAAGTGGGCCAAAAAACAAATCAGAAACAATCAATAATTTTATCCAAGAGAATGACAATAATGAGACAACATACCAAAACCTATGGGATGCAGTAAAAGTAGTTCTTAAGGGAAATCTTATATCTCTAGTTATATGAATAAAATTGAGAAAGACGAGATAAATGAATTGGACATACAATTTAAAAAGCAAGAAAAAGAACAAATTAAAAACCCCAATTAAGACCAAATTAGATAGAAATTCTGAAAATCAAATGAGAGATTAATAAAACTTTTGAACTAAGTAATAAAACTAAAAGTTAGTTTTATTTAAAAAAAACTCACAAAATAGATAAATATTTGATTAATTTGTTTTGAAAAATGAAAGAAAAAACAAATTACCAGCATCAAAAATGAAAAGGATGAATTTACTACCAATGAAGAAAAAAATTAAAGCAATAATTAGGACCTATTTGCCCAATCTATGCTAACAAATCTGATAATCTAATTGAAATGGATAAATATTTACAAAAATATAAATTGCCCAGATCAACAGAGGAGGAAATAAATTACTTAAATAATCCTGTTTTAGAAAAAGAATTGAACATGCCATCAATGAGCTCCTAAGGAAAAAATCTCCAAGTTAATTCTACTAAACATTTGAAGAATTAATTATAATACTGTGTAAACTATTTAGAAAAAAAGACAAAGGAATCTTGCCAAATTCTTTTTATGATATGAATATGGTGCTGATACCTAAATCAGGAAGAGCCAAAACAGAGAAAAAAAATACAGACCAATCTCCCTAATGACTATTGATTCAAAAATTTTCATAAAATGTTAGCAAAGATACTACAACAATTTATCAGTGAGATAATGCACTTTGACCAAGTGGGATTTATACCAGGAAAGTAGGGGTGATATAATATGAAATAAAATATAAGGAAAATCATTAAAATAATTGACCCCATCAATAATAAAACCAACAGAAATCATGATAACCTTAAGAGATTTTTTAAAAGCTTTTGGCAAAATATAGCGTTCAATTATTGTTCTATAGGAAATGACCAGCAGGATGAATACAGAGAGGCTTGGAGAGACAGACCTATATGAACTGATGCTAAGTGAAATGAGCAGAACCAGGAGATCATTATACACTTCAACAACAATACTATATGATGATCAATTCTGATGGACATGGCTCTCTTCAACAATGAGAGGATCCAAATCAGTTCCAATTGATCTATAAAGAACAGAACCAGCTACACCCAGAGAAAGAACTCTGGGAAATGAATATGGACTACAACATAGCATTTCCACTCTTTCTGTTATTGTTTGCTTTCATTTTTCTTTATTCTTCTCAGGTTATTTTTACCTTCTTTGTAAATCCAATCTTTCTTGTGCAGCAAGATAACTGTATAAATATGTACACATATACTGTATTTAACATATACGTTAACATATTTAACATGTATGGGACTGTCATCTAGGGGAGGGGGTGGAGGGAAGGAGGGAAAAAGTTGAAACAGAAGTTTTTGTAAAGATCAATGTTGAAAAATTATCCATGCATATGTTTTGTATATAAAAAGCTATAATAAAAATGTAAAAAAAAGCATTCATTCCTATTAATGAATTAATTACTAATTAATTAAATACTATAGAGCATTGGAAAGAATGGAGTTTTTCTTAAATTGATAAGCAGCATCTATCTAAAACTATCAGCAAGCATTATTTTTAATGGGGAAAAAACTAGACACATTCCTAATAAGATCAAGGATGAAATAAGGATGCCTATTATCACCATTATTATTCAATATTGTACTAGAAAGATTGGCTTAAGCTATAAGAAAAAGAAAAAGGAATTAAAGTAAAAAACAAGGAGATAAAAACATCATTCTTTGCACATAAGATTATACACTTATAAAATACTAGAGAATCATCCAAAAGTCTACTTGAAACAATTAACAGCTTTAGCAAAGTTGTAAAATGTAAAATAAATCTATACAAATTATCAGCATTTCTATATGTTACTAATGAATCCCAGTAGCAAGAGACAGAAAAGTTCTTAAAATAACTATAGACAAAATAAAATATTTGGGTGTCTATCTGCCAAGACAAATTCAAGAACTATAAGAACACAATTACAAAACATTTTTCATATAACTAAAATCAGATCCAAAGGACTGGAAAAATATCAATTGCTCATGGGTAGGCCAGGCTAATATAATAAATACCACAATTTTACCTAAATTGGTCTACTTATTCAGTGCCACAATAATCAAACTGCCAAACAATTATTTTATAGAGTTATAAAAATAATAAAATTTACCTGAAGAACAAAAAGCAAGAATAAAAAGAGAATTAATGAAAAAAAACCCACAAAGGACAATGGCCTAGCAGTACAAAACCTAAAAAACTATTATAAAGCAGCAGTCATCAAAACCATATGGTACTGACTAAAAAATAGAGTAGTGAATTAGTGGAATAAGTTAGATATACATGACACAATAATCAATGACTATAATAATCTAGTGATTGATAACTCCCCAAACTCTAGCTTCTGAGATAAAAATTCACCATTTCACAAAAATTGCTGGGAGAACTAGGAAATAATGTAAGAACCTTAGCACAGACCAACATCTCAAACTTCATACCAAAATAAGCTCAAAATGGGTACATGATTTGGGTGTAAAGAGTAATACAAGAAGCAATTTAGGAGAGCAAAGGATAATTTACTTATCAGTATTGTTTGTTTATCTTTGGAGAAAGAAGGAATTTATGACCAAAGAATAACTTGTGAACATTATGAAATTCAAAATGCATAACTTTGAGTACATTAAATTAAAAAATTGCACAAAGCCAATGCAGCCAATATTTGAAGGGAAGCAGAAAAGTGAAAAAAAAAAACTTTTTACAATCAGTTTTCTGCTAAAGGTCTCATTTCTAAAATATATCAAGAACTGATTCAAATTTATGAGAATTAAAATAATCCTCCAATTGATAACAGGCAAAGGATATGAACAAACAATTTTCAGACCAAGAAATTAAGGCCTTCTGTAGTCAAATGAAAAATATTCTAAACAACTATTGATTAGGGAAGTGTAAATTAAACTACTCTGAGCTATCATCTCATACCTCTTCGATTAGCTAAAATGACAGGAAAAGATAATGATAAATGTTGGAGGAGATGTGGGAAAACTGGGACATCAATATAGTGGAGTTGTGAACTGATCCAACCATATCGGAGAGCAATTTAGAACTATGCCCAAAGGACCATCAAACTGTGTATACACTTTGATTCAGCTGTGTCTCTACTGGACCTGTATCCCAAAGAGATCATAAAAGAGGGAAAGGGATCCATATGTGCAAATATATTTATGGCAGCTCTTTTTGTGGTGGTAAAGAATTGGAAAATGAGTGGATGCCCATCAGTTGGGAAATGGCTGAATAAGTTATAGTATATGGTGAACCACCTGATTCTACAAAGAGCTGGAAAGATTTACATGAACTAATATTGAGGAAAATAAGCATAACTAAGAAAACACTGTACACAGTAACAGTAAATTTATGTGATGATCAACTATGAAAGAGTTGGCTCTTCTCTCAGCAGTTCAGTGAGCCAAGACAATCCCAGTAAATTCTGGATGGAAAACACCATCTTCATCCAGAGACAGAGCTATGGAGACTGAATGTAAATCAATACATGCTATGTTCACATTTTTTTCTTTTTTCTTCTTTTTTTTTTCTCTTACGGTTTTTCCCTTTTGTTCTAATTTTTTCTCTCCCAACATGATTCATAAGGAAACATGTAAAAAAATTAATGTACATGTATAATTTTAAAATGTTGTTTGTTTGAACATGTAACTGGGGAAAATAAACATTTTTTTAAAAAATAAAGTTATTTTTTAAAAGCACAAAATTAAAATCAAGGCTTCAAAATTGGAAAACTACATAAAAGGGAGGCAATGGAGACATCTGAAGATGGAACAGATGGAAGGTGAAAGCTAGTCCATTCAGTTGGGAGCATGTTGAAAGGCAGGTGAAATGAAACAGAAGAGTGAGAGAAAAGACAGATGTTATTTAGGAATATAGAGAGCAAGAGGCAGGAGAAGATATGTTCATCCATAAATAAAAGGATCAGTTCCTAAAAATTCAACAAATATCTATTACCTGAACAAGATTACAATTTTCACAATATATATTGCTAAACTTTTCTCCCTGCTTTCTACAAGTCAACTAGGAAAATATTTCTTATCCCCTGCACAAATTTTTTTCTAAAGGTTTTGGGGAAGGAAGGTTATATTCAAGAAAGACTGATATAAAGACAAAAGTTATCAATAAATCTTATTTTTTTAAAAAAAGATGAGATTTCCTTCAGAAATAAATCTTAAACATAATACAAGTCAATGTTCTTGGTGACACAAAACATCTTTTATAAGTAAAAAAGCACATGCATTAAATTTTTAAAAAGAAAAAAGAAACAACTTACTTTATAATTTATTTAAAATAACTTCTAAGAAAGTCTGTGTCCATTTATAAAGTGGGCCAGCAGGAAGCTTATTCAATTATGTAAAACCTGGCTTGAGTCTATGGAACGGAAACACAGACTGAGAAGACATCAATGGCAGACCATGAAAAATCACATGCTAGTCATATGAATCAGCTTAAAGCTTTTAAGCTAAAATCACTGAATTTATGATGATAGAGTCCATATAATATCTATAAAAAGGTATTACAACTTACTTTACAGCTAAAGAACAAGAGTACAAAGAAAATCTAATACCTCACAAAAGATATATCATGGCAATTCATTCTAGATTTTACTTAATAGTTGGCCAGTGAATAAACATTTATTAAGCATCTACCATATGCTTGGCACTAGGAATATAAATAAAACAAAGACAATCCCTGTCTTTAACGAGACTACAGTCTAATGTTAGCCAGTTCCAGAGAACTCCCAAAAGGGAAAAAAAGCTGCTGAGCCTCTTCTTTAAATCAAAGCCCTGAGCCCATGGCTCTGTCCTCCAGTCACAGTAACTGAAGGGCACAGGGCAAAGATACAGCATCCTCACATGTTTAGCTACACTTTTAAAATAGATGCAGCGTACTTTTTTAAAAATGAAGAGAAAAAAATGGAAGAGGTAATATATGCATACTGTATTTTCCCTAACTTTTTAAATACATATTTCTTTATGAATCATATTGAAAAATAAAAAAATCAGAACAAAATTGAAAAACCATGAGAGGAAAAAAAAAAAGAAGTGAACATAGCATGTATTGATTTACAATCGGTCTCCATAGTTCTCCTTCTGAATGCAGAAGGCATTTTCTGTCCAAAGTCTATTGGGATTGCTTTGGATCACTGAACCACTGAGAAGAACCAAGCCTTTTATATATGATCATCGTACAATCTCAATGTTACTATGTATAATGTATTCCCAGTTTGCTGGCTTCACTCAGTATCAGTTCATGTAAATCTTTAGGGGTCTCTCTAAAATCAGTCTGTTTATTATTTTTTATAGAATAATAATATTCCTTTACTTTCATATGCCATAATTTATTTAATCATTCCCCGATTGATGGGCATCTATTCATTTTCCAATTCCTAAGCTCTATAGTGTCTTTAGCCCAGAAATGGGTGCTGTGTTTTGTCAAAAGCTTTTTCTGCATCTATTGAGATGATCATATGATTTCTGTTGATTTTGTTATTGATATGGTGAGTTTTCCTCATACATATTATATTGTTAAATGATCTCTTCACTCGTTCGATTTTTACTACACCTATAGTATTTCCAGATTTTTGTAATACATTTTTGGCAATTTTATAAATATAGCTTCTTAATTTTTATCTGCATTGTCTTTTTATTCAGTTAAAAGAGTAGTTGCTTGATACAAAAAGGATCCTTGTTTACTCCAATCTGCTAGTTCTCAAAATGTGGTTCTGTGAGGCCTTCCATGTCATTGCCCGTTAGTGTTCAGCAGTGCTAATATTTACATGATGGAATTATCTATGTTTGTATTTCTCATGAATAATTTACTTTTAAGAGCTAAACTCTGTTGTAGCAGCCCTCTTGCTTTAATCATTGATTCCAGCAGTTTTTCCCTTGGTCCTCAATGATAGTGGGAATAGTTAGATATATAAAGTCTTTTGCTCCTCTGTCAGGTTCCACAGTGCAGTTGGGTCTCAGGAGTGGGAAAAGGGCACCTCTCAGTCTCCTTTCCTGGATCTCCATTTAGATCACACCTGCTAACCAGGGATGTCCCATGAGGATCAATCCTTAGCCTTCATTTTTTGCCTGCCTTTCTGCTATCTCCCTGGAAAACCTCATTGTATTGTCATCTCTATGCTGATGATACTCAGATGCATCTCTAACCTCTCTGCTGACCTCTACTCTCACATCTCTAGTTGTTTATTGGACATCTTCTACTGATGTCCTGCTTACAAAACTGAATTCTTTTTCCTCCTCAAAATACTGACTCTCAGGCTGGGCTTCTGACTCCCCCCTCTCCCATCAACCAATCTGTTGACAAGGAGTTTCATTCCTCTCTTCTGCACCCTTCTTTCCTGAGACAGCCACCACCCTTGTGCAGGACCACAAAAGCTTCTCCACACTCTAGCTCATTCTCCAACCAGCTGTTAAAGAGATACTCCTAGAGGGAAGATTCGACTGTGTCACCCTCATGTAACCTCTAGGATCAAATACAGAATCCCCCACTGAGCGTTTAGGGCCCCTCCTACCCCACCAGTCTTTTTACACTTTACACTTCCAAGTGACATTGGCCATCTTTCTGACTCCTCACAAGTGTAGTCCTCCCTGTCTGGAACTCTCCCTCTTCACCTCCACCTCCCAGATTCCCTGGCTTCCTTCAACTCCCAACTAAAGTCCTACTTTCTGCCAAGAAACCTCTCCTGATCCCCCTGAATTCTAGTGTCTGCCCTCTGTGATTAATCTCCATTTGATTCTGCTAGATCTTGTTGGCACATAAGCAATCCAGTTTGCTGTCTTCCTGTTGGACTGCAAGCTCCTGGAGGGCAGGGACTGTTTTGTGGTTTTGTATCCTCACTGTACCTGACATACACAAGCACTAAGGCTTATTGACTTATTGTGTATGTGTGTGTGTGGGGGGGGGGGGAACTTCTAAAAAAGAAAAGAAAATGTCAGCTTGAAGTTTTTGAGAAGCCAGAGTAAGTTTTGGAGTAAGATGAAACAAGGGGAGGAGGAATCATGGACTACTATTGCTACAGCCTTCTAATTGGCCCCCTTCCCTCCCATCTCTCCCCTCTTATCCATCTTCTATCCAGCTACCAAGAAATTCCTAAAATACAGGTCACACTCCTGATCAAACAGTTCCAGCGGTTCCCAACTGCCTCTAGCATAAAATACAGACTCTTATGATTCATTCTGAAAGACTCTCCCATACTTGCAATTCTAGGCTTCTTATATGTTATTCTCCAGTCCAACACCTCAAACCACAATAGTCACTCCTAGATGGCTACATCTTTGTCCCACCTGGCCCCTAGCCCTAGAACTCCCTCCCTCCTCATTTTCCTCTCCAAAGACTTTTCTCCTGTCAAAACCCAAGTCCAGTATCACCTTTAAGTTCCTTCTGGAACTTCCCAGCTGTCAGTACTAAACTCTATCCTCTCTCTTCCAAAATAAAAACTTTTGCAATTACCTTGTCTATTACTTTTATCAACTCATAAGTGAATATGGGCCATTTCATTTCTTCCTATCTATCCCCAGGATCTAGCATAATTGAGGGGATAAATACTTGTGGATTGAATATTCACATGTTTATATAATGTTAAGATCTACAGAATACTCGTGTTACATAGCAATCCCTATGCAAAAGTATTGTTCCCATTTCATGAATGAGGAAATTGAGTCTCGAAATTGAAATTATTCACATAAACTCTGATTTCACATTCAAAAGTCAACATTCTATCCACCATATTGGGAAATAACCATATTACAATTTCTTAAAATAACATATAATTAACATTTCCACTACATTAAAACCAGTTTCCAATTCACCTAACATATGTAAGCCTATGAATCTGTGATCTCATAGAAATTCCTCTAGTAATATAAAGCACAATCAATTCCATGGTCCTGGTTCTTCTCTTGTACTAGGCCCTTTGCTCAAGTTCTCTTGATATGGAGCCCACAGACTGTTCATGGAGCTCACTTCTATTATGGAACCAAATAATGAAAATACAAATATCAATTTAATTTTACATCTCAGAAAATAGCATCTGAGCTTTGTAACAAAGAATCTCATATTCTATGGTTGCTTTTGTTTTGTTTTGTTTTGAGCACTTAAGGAAAACACTTTATATTCCCATGAGCATTTAGCCCCAGGAAAGAACTAAATAAATACATGACTGATTAGTCAAATGGTGAGATTAAGTCATTTATTTTTTCAGTTAAAATCTGTTAGTAAAAAAAAAAAAAAAAAAAAAAAATCCAGACCAATGCTTTCCAAAGAGTACATCAGTCACAAAATCTGAGCTAGAAAGAAACTTCAGGACATCTAATACAACCTATATTTGAAAAGAATCTCTTTTAAAATATCCTTTCCCCTTTACCTACATCTGATCAGTCACCAAGACTGGTTACTTTTATCTTCTACTATCTCTCACTCCCTTTTTTTTCTTTCTGCTATTACTGCCACCTCTGTAGGTCAAGCTCTTATTACTCTAATTAGGATTATTATACCAGCCTACTAATTGACCTGCCTGCTTCCCCAATTCAGAATTATCCCATACACAAGATTGCTTAATTAACTTCCATACTATACAAATGTGATCATTTATATCCCCAGAACTTAATTACAATACTTGATATACAGTAAGTGTTTAATAAATATATTAAGCACCAGAGACAGAGACTAGGAATACAAAACAAAGTTTAAAAAAAAGTACTTGACAACCTTCAAGGAGCTTACAATCTAATAGAAATAAATGAAAAAAAGTGTATTTTCACATCTTAATTAGAAATTATTTGCCCACAATTTACACATTACTATATACTCTATTTTGTCTGAATATGTGATGCTCAAACTGCAACATGAACTTGGCAGCATTTTCCCCCTTATTTCTTAAATAAGATATTTTGAAGATATTCTTCTTATTATTTTTTAAGACCTTGTTGTTGATTATATCCCCCTATTGCTCTAAAATCTTCACTAGCTCTACTCTAACCTTGTTTTATAGACTGGAATTGATGACTCTTCATGGTCTGTATCCAGGCTATATTCCTGCTTTAGCTAATACTCTACTGCTTATTACTCTGTTCTCTGATATTGCTCAACATACCCCAAATATAGTCTGTACCTTCCCTTCCCTCCATGTACCTTTTTGCTCACATTGTTCCTCACATCTGGAATGCAACTCCCAAACTCCCCATACAAATACTACCTGTCATTCAAGGCCTAGCCCAAATGCTACTTCCTCCTCCATGGGGCCTTTGTTAAGATCTTAACCTTAACTCTCACCCACTCGCCTTTCTTTCCTCCCCTAACCTCACTCTTATCATATAGCACACACAAACATACACATAAAAAGTAATTTTCATATTTGTGGACTCCGGGAGTACTCTGCACTTCCTTCTATGCTTAGCACATTCCATTTTGTATTACAGACATACCCCACCTAATATCATTAAGTGAGATATATTACATGGGGAAAAAGGGGAGGGAACAGTGTTTCTATGGGGATATTATAAAGAGTACAATAAAGAGAATGTCTCTCAATCCAAAAAATATTTATTACTAAACTCAGAAGATAACACCACTGGGGTTTAAATCTGGGTTATTTCTAGCCATCTAATTTGTGCCTCAAGCAATCAACCAAAACATATTACATCCGTTTCAGAATGTTAGTTGAATGTATTACTGAGGAAAGTAGAGAATAATAATGCAATTTGAAGTGAAAAAATCTGGATTCAGTTGCAGACCTTTTAATTGACTTGAGCTTCAGTAAGTCTATTCATCTAATCTACAAATTTCCAATCTGCAAAGTTGCATATATTTACTACACCTATTTTACAGGGTAGCTATGAGGAGCAAATTAAATGCAATCATAAAGAGTTTTATAAATATAAATGTATATATAAATATATCACTATAAAATAATGATGAGTTGGCTAACATTATGCCACATATCAGTGCAATATTTGTGCAGGAGGCTTAACCAGATAACAGACCAGCAATACAAGAGGGGACTATTGTATTTTATATAGTGCTAGACTTGGCTTTAGAAAGTCTAGGTTAGTACTGTGGTTCTGGCACTTACTTCCTAAGTGACTTGGAGCAAGCTACAACTGTTCTGTAGCATGAAGGAGCTAAATGAGAAGCTCTTGAAGTTCTCTTTCAGCTCTAAAACTATGAAATAATGACTCAACCTAAGCATCGCAATGAATGAACACTGGCAAAAGTAGACAATTTTGGCCATTTAGTTCAATATTTTCTATAAATACTCTAAATTCCTCCTACTACAAAGCTATCTAGTTTTATTTGACACTTGGTAGAAATAAGTGCTCTTGGATTGGTGCAGCCCTTAGGAAGGATGTAGCAATATCCCCAATGTCACCTGACCTTGAAAGCCATGTAGTTAGAAGTGATACATTTCTTTCCCTAGGCTATCCTGTCCTAAATCACTCCATATGATTAGAATGCTAAGGTCCCAAATATTGCTGATTGTCAGATAACAGCCTATTGATCAGTGAGAACAGAGTTTCTTAAGACTAATAAGCAACTCTTCAACAATGAGATGAACCAAATCAGTTCCATTTATTCAACAATGAATAGAACCAGCTATACCCAGCGAAAGAACTCTGGGAAATGAGTGTGAACCACTACATAGCATTTCCAATCCCTCTGTTTTTGTCCGCCTGCATTTTTGATTTCCTTCACAGGTTAATTGTACATTATTTCAAAGTCCGATTATTCTTGTGCAGCAAAATAACTGTATGAATATGTATACATATATTGTATTTAACATATTTAACATGTATTGGTCTACCTGCCATCTGGGGAAGGGGGGAGGGGAAGGAGGGGAAAAATTGGAACAAAAGGTTTTGCAATTGTCAATGCTGAAAAATTACCCATGCATATATCTTGTAAATAAAAAGCTAATAATAAAAAAATTAAAATAAAAAAATTACAGAAAAAAGAAGAAGAAAAGACTATGAACAACAATAATGAGGTGCTTAAAGTTGATGCAGGCACAGAACAACACTGGGTGCCTGCCATTTAACCTACTGAAATTTCAGGCCTAAAAACACACTTTTGAAAAGTGTTCCCACCATGAGCTCTGCCCAGAGAAGTCTGGGTACTGCATCTGTGCACAAAGTCAGACCCGGACCACTCCTTACTCATCAACTCCCCCTCTAAGCATATCAGTGACATAAAGCACTTGGTCTCTCCAACTTTGCCTATAAATTTATCTTCCTACTCTTGGTTCTTTGCTAACTTCTTTTCAAGCTTAGCCTGCTTTAATTGTCATTCTAAGTATAATAAAGTTCGCCCTTTAGCTTGGAAATGTATTTGAGTCTGCAAATTCTTTTAAGATACCTTGCAATGCCAGTCTGGAGCCCCAATATTTTTGGGGTCCCCTTGAACGCCAACATTCTATTAACCATTTTCTAAATTTTCAAATATATTAAAAGTTTTCACTCCAGTGTCTCTTTCTTATTCCTTTCTCCAAGAGCTTTACTTTCCAGGTTCTTAGTCACATGTATGATTCTTCTCTGAATATAGTTGAAGGGTTCCATATGTCCTTTAAGTTCTGAAATTCAGAAGTAGGAAGAATATTCAAGTCAGGATCTAATCTATGCCAAGTTCAATGAGGGGTAACCAAATTTGCCTCTCTGATATGAAATCAACTCACTTACTTGTGTTTAACTGTTTCCAAGAAGCATTTTCATGAGAAAATTAGAATTTCCTTTATAGGAGATGAGGAGAGAAATCCAAGTAAAGCAGAAATGTTTAAAGGTCAATCTAGCCACTTCCTACCTAGTGGACTATGGGAAAGTAATGTCACTTATATAAGCTTCAATCTCTCTACTTGTAAATTTAGGAATTTGGATTACAACATCTGGAAGGTTTCTCAATGATTACATAATGTACATTAAACATATTTTTTAAAGACAAAAGAAGTTCATGGTTACATCAAGATATCAAGTAGTTGGAGTGGGTTCAGCAGCCAAATTCCAACTCTTGAGTTGCTTCTGTCGACTGAAGTAAAACACCACCAAACTGATTTTAAAAGTGAATAATCAATTATTAACAGCTCACAGGATAAAAGATCTAGCAAAGATTGTACCTCAAAAGTCATCTAGGACAATCTTCATTTACACAGGAGTAAACAGAGGCCCAGAAAAGACAAGTTCCTTCCCTAAGGTTACACAACTGGTAGGTGAAAAAAGTTGAATTAGAATTCATATCCGCTGACTCCAGAGAGAATGCACAATGCTTCTAAGAGGCAGAGAGGATTTTTTTTTTCCTTTAGTAGTAGTTAAGTAACAACAAAAGAAAGGATCTAAATTTCCAAGACTCTTAGAGGGCTGCAAGTACTTTTCTTTGCCCCAGGATTTTAGTGTCCACTCACCTAAATACTTTTTGTATTCTGGGATCTTACCTAGATCAGGACATTCCACAGCCCAGACAAGCTTCAAACAGACCAGTGCATTTTAATTGACAACTAGAGACAAAGGGGATAATAGTTTTGCAAGACTTGCATCATTTAATCTTATGAGATATGAATTTCCAGAACATCAGAAAAAATCAAATTTAATTACAAAATACATTTTAAAGGAAAGTAATTTTTTAAAATTTTTGTTTGGATCATTCATTGTTTGGAATTCTGAGAATGGACTTGCATAGGTCCATGACCTTGCTTATACTACTGCCCAGAAATGAAATATATTTCCTCTTCATTTGTTCCTTTAACCATCCCTTATCTTCCTTCAAGATTCAGTTCATATCCTATCTGCAATGGAAATCATTTTGGAGTCCTCCACTATCCCCAATTGTTAAGAGTCCCAACAGCTTTTCAAATTATTCTATATATACTTATCCATTTATCTGATGATTCCTCCAATAGATGCTAAGCTCCTTGTGGGCAGGATTGTTTGTTTAATCTTTGTACGTCCCCTTTCCTTCCCCCCACATAACATAATGCTTTACACTAAATACAAAAGGTACACATAGGAGGCTCTTTGGGATCAGATGGATTCCAGCTCTGAATCTCCCATCTTTCTTTTCTTTATTTGTAAAGTGGAAAGAATCCTAGATTAGGAAGCCAGCTAGTAAAAAAGTACAGACTTGAGATATGGAGTGTGTTATACAAGAATAGAAAAGAGTCAGCATTTGTGGAAGGATGTAAGGTGTAAGAAAACTGGAAAGGAAGGTGGGACAGATTATGAGGGCCTTGGAAGGTCAAAGAGACCTCTTCTAATGTAGCCTCACATCAAATTGGCTGACCACTCACACTAAACATGTAGTCCCCTAAAACCTGCAGGTAATTTTCAGACAAATTGTTGTTTCCCCATCTAATACAAGTGAAATTTGTTGTCTGAATCCACAAATAAGACTTTACATTTCTCTTTACTGAAAAAAATTTTTTTTTAAATTCAGCCTGATTCTCCAAGATGTGTCTGGAACAGGACACTGATCCACAGCCCATTACTGCTCATAGCTTTCTCTTATTTGCTATACTGATTAGCAGCAAGAGTTGTAATTTTTACCTGCATAATAAAAACAATAAAGAAAAATGATTTATTTTTCTTTCAGTTTTTAATCTCAAGTAATCTTTTTTGTGCTTCATATTTTTTTATTATTTTTTCCTGCCTTTTTCCAAGTCACTGATGAAAATGTTAAATGGCATGAGATTAAGAACAGATTCAAGAAGTACTCCACTGGAGAACTCCCAACAAGCTGACAAACAACCACTCTGAATCCAGCCATCAGTTGTGAACCATTTGTGGTCATTACAATGTTTCTCAGTCCACATCTCTCCAACTACTCTATAAGAACAATATCAAATTGGAGAAAGAATTGGTTCTAGAGTCAGAAGACCTGGGCTCACATCCTCCCTTTGATTCTTACCGCCAGAGTGACCCTAAGGAAGTCTTTTTACCTACCTTGGCCAAAGTTTCCTCATGGCTTCTGGGAGTCATTCTTTACTGAATACTTTCAAAATCTAAGTAAACGCTATCTACAGCATAACTCTCATTTATTAGTTTAATAACTTTTCAAAAAGAAATGGAGTTAATTAAGTTGTATTATTTCTTTATAGGGCAAGATGGAGTCAGAAACTACCTGTGTTCAAGTCACTTAACCCAGACTGGCTCAGTTTCCTCATCTATAAATTGAGCTGAAGAAGGAAATGGAAAACTGCTCTAGTATCTTTGCCAAGAAGATCCCAAATGAGGTCACAAAGAGTTGGACATGGCTGAAATGACTGACTGGGGAAAAAAAGGCTCAGTAATATTTAAGGATTTGATAGCATCCTCACTTACAAACAGAAGTTTATGAAAGATTTGCTGCCTTTGGAATTCCTCTTCCATTTAGAAGCTATGATGGACCTTCTTTACAAACTTGATGAGGGATTTCTTCCCATTTTATGCCTCCCTTGACATTGATTTTTTTGCTAAACAAGCCTCTGATAATTTATCTTGCTGAATCTTTCAGTGATTGTAATCTCACGTGATTTTAACATACAAATATACAATGTAAAATTATGCAGAAATGAAGAGACAGTGAAAGATAGGAGTGAAAATTTCTTCCCTAACTCACTCTATGGTTTTCTCCTTCCCAGCTTTCCTCTTTTTATTACAGGTATCATATTCTTTCAATCACACAGCTGACAACCACCATGATTCCCCTCTCTCCTTCCACATCTGTGCTCTTTCCTAGAATGCCCGTCTCTAGGTGCTTAATGAATGTTTTGTTGAAGGAAAGAAAAAATGAATTTGAGAATAAAGCTGTGAACTGAGGAAAACATTTGAAAGGCTCTGAAGTCAACAAAGATAGACAATGATTGTTAGAAGAAAAACAACTCAAAATAAAAACATTCTCACGTAGTAGGAACCTTTCAAGTTCAGTGAAACAGAAGAAGTAAGAAAATTCTTCTGATACTGCCCATCACCTGCTGCCAGCTCCACTATATATTACATTTTAAAAATCATAGATATTATTGGGATATGGTATTCCAAAATGTTTATAGCAGTTTAAAATTTAAACTTTAAACTAGCTTGGGACACAGTGGATTGGCAGCTGAAGTCAATCAAGAGGATCAGAGTTCAAATCCTGCAACAGATATTTACTATAATTTTGTGACTATAATTATGCAAGACATAATCTCTCAGACTCCCCTCAGCTATAAATTGAGGCTAATAATAATACTTACCTTACAGAGTTATTATGAAGATTCAGTGAGATAATATGTGTAAGATGCTTTGCCATTCAAAAAATAACTAGATGCTATCTTTTAGAAGGAAAACAGGGGTACCATGAGAAAACAGTGAAGCTAGCATTATTCTCTTCAAAAGCATTATATATCAAAAATACTTACTATCTAAAACAAGTTTTGGCTATAAAGACTGGTTTCATTTTCTCTACTTTGCTCCAAATTTCCCCAAAATTTGCTTTATTCCAGAGAGAAATCCATAACCCCAAACACCTTGCTCCCTCTGGAGATCAATTTTATAGCATCAATATATAATATAGTTCACATCCAAAAGTGATCCATAGTCAAATAAGCTTGGGAAGTACTGTGTCAGTTGTTCCTAAATAAACTGATAGAATGATTTAGCAAAACATAGAAATATGTTTTTCATGATTTCACACACAGAACTAATATCACATTGTTTGCCTTCTCAATGGGTGGGGGAAAGAGATATTAAGAACTAAAATTTTTTCTAAATGAATGCTCAAAACAAATAGTTTTTTTTAATTTTAAAAAGAATAACTTGGCAAATTTGTAAAGTAAAATGAGAAGAAACTAGCTAGGAAAAATTAAGAGATCCACTCAAGAAATGTTCCAACTCTCTCTGGCTCCCTGCCCCTAAAATGTGGCCATCAAAATCCCACATAACATTAATTTTTCATTTCAGAAGAAACTCAGTATTCTGTCCTTTTTACCACTTGTAAAAAACAAATGTCACAATGACTTGTGATTTTACAAAGTCATATTTACAATGGTAGTTACATTATCATAAAAAATAAAAACCGTCTCCTTTGACCTCTCATTTAGCTCACTGTCCTTTGTTCTCTATAAGTTTTCTCACTTAGGGAGTTCTGAACAAAACCAATGACTAAGGCACCTTCTCATGACTTCAGCTGGCAATGCCTTACATTTTTGCACAACACTCATGATGATCAATGTCCTTGGGCAGCAGTGGGGACTTTCAGTTCAATAATGAAGTATGTCAGTTGAAGAATATTTGCCTTGGAAAAAACTCAAACCCAAACAAGGAACCGAGGAGGTCATGAAGGACAAGAGAGACATTTTTTGATTATCTAAAATTGTAAATGCTTTTGCATGAATGGTATCAATGTAAGCAGAAAAAATTGCAGATCAACAACTTTTTTTTGATATTTATATACTCTAATAAAGGCCCATTATTTTAAGATTTTTATAGGAAATATAGCCATTCTTTGAATAAAGAAGTAGCAAAGAATATGAACAATTTTCAAAAGAAGGCAAATTATAGAAAGAAAAAATGTTTCAGACCACTAATAATTAGTAAGATAAAATTAAAATAATTTTGAGACATCATTTCACACACACAAATCTACCAAAAATGATAAGAAAGAGTTGATATTGAGGGCTGGGAGAAGCCCAGTATATTGGTACACATTTCATTGAGCTATAAATTAGTCCATCCATTCTAGAACACAACTGGAAGATTCTGGAAAAGTTATCAAATTGTTTATCATCTTTGACTCAGTGCTCTCTCTAAAAATATACCTGCAGGACAAGGACAAGGTTCCCCTCTCCCCAGTGCCAAAATATTCACAGCAGCAAAAAAGTACTAGAGAACAAAGCAAAAAAAGAATAATTAAAAGTGAAATTAGTATGGGGGTTACTAGAGACAGTGACCAGGGACCCCACCTAGAGAAATACTGGGGGTTATCATGAATGTTTCAAATCCAGACCACTTTTCCTAGGATAAATATCAGAGAACATTTCCCCAGAATCCCTGCTTTTATCTTTTCAAAGGAGTAAGAGTAATTGGAACAGTGGTATTATACATAGTGAAAGGAGTGTTCAGGTGCCCTATAGTGCAAGCACCATGATGTTTAAAAAGCATTAAGCATTGGGTAGAAAGGATAACAAGCAGACTGGAGATGATTCTTATTCTTAAAGTTCTCAGCCAGAGCTTCACTTTATAAAGAGCTGAGCAGGCCAAAACAAGGGATGATTTCCTTCAGCAAAACTTTTGAGCTTTTTCAGTTCCTGAGGTTCCCTAGTAACCCCCCATGCTAACTATATTTTTATTTTTTGCTCATTTTTACCCTTACATTTCTAAGCTACTTGTGAGAGCTGTTAGTTCCAGACTTCAAGCCAAGAAATTCCAACTACTTGATCTAATTGAATATCACCCGATTCCTGATTTTGACACTCGACATCCCCTGGACACTGCTGTCACCACCTGCAAGTCACTTGTCTCCCTTCCTCAGTCTGGAGGACTAGGCAGGGCCAGTTCCATAAGATGAGACCTTCATCCCTTTGTCCCAAATGAATTTGGGGTTCAAACTGCTGAGAGGAGAATGATAGGATGCAGCTTCTAGGGGAGATGTCTCAGCAACCCGAAGGCTACCTGGTCTTGGCAGTACAGTAGTTCCACAAACGATACTGGCTGTCATATAACAATATGTTGATCAGTAATAACAAGTTTCTGAGATAATAATGAAGTGCATACCAAAAGCTCTTTAACTCTACCTCTAAGACCACTCCTCAATTTTACCTCTAAACTATAAAATTAGCTTATCAATATAAAATTATTAGCATTTGATCTCTCTATTTTTACTTTAAATTTACCTTCTTGTTCCTGGTTCTTTGCTAGCTTCTTTTGAAATTTAGCCCTCTTCAACTGGCATTACAATTACAGTAAACTTTGCCCTTTGAAGATGGATTCAAGCATGAAAATTCTTTTGAGACACCTTGCAACACCAGTCTGTAACCCCCAAACTTTTGGGGGTTTCTTTCTTTCTGAACCTCAATACCACCATCACTAACATCACCCCCTCAAAAGAAAAAAAGGCATTCATAAAATGTTTTTTTTCTAAAAAGTTTGAAAAATTTAAATTTCAGTCCTGCAGACCACAGATAGTGTCAGAATACAATATCACCTGCTTCCTCCTGAATTGTACATCAGTGTTTTCCCAATTTATAAGGTGCTTTTTATGTACAGCTCATAGAATCAAAGACTTAGAGCCTTCTGACTGAGTTCTGGGAACTCAGAAGTCACTGAGTCTAATCCCAAGGCCACACAGTAGTAAATGAGGTCAGAGCCCTCAGGTCTCCTGACTCTAAACAGAGCTGATGTTCACAAGAGTTGTGGGAGGCAGGCACAATCATCACCAACCTCATCATAGAGTTATAATAACAATTCAAAGAAGGTAACTATCTTATTAAAGTTCACAAAGATTCTCCCAGCCCAGAGTTCTTTTTGTCACCCGTCACAACTTCCAAAGTAGCAGCTGTCAAATGCAGTGCTTTATGGTGGCAAAGCATGTCACATCCATGACCTCATAAGCTGAGCTGCCTTCCAACTCTGAGACCACATTCTGTTTAAGGCATGTGGGGATTATCCCCATTTTATAGGCAAAAAGATTGAGGTTCAGCAACAGGATTTAAACTCATATCCTGTGATTACAACTAAAAAGTGTTCTTCCCCTACCCCACAATGCATTTTAGTTAAAAATATTAGACTCCAGATATTTATGGTTCTATTCCATGACTATATGTAAGTTGTTGAAACTCAATGAGCAAACTAAAACCTACTTTCTAAAGACTGCCTCTAAAAAAGTAAGTTACATGCTCAAAAAGTTATCAAACTGTGCATACCCTTTGATCCAGCAGTGTTACTACTGGGCTTATATCCCAAAGAGATTATAAAGAAGGGAAAGGGACCTGTATGTGCACAAATGTTTGTGGCAGCCCTTTTTGTAGTGGCTAGAAACTGGAAACTGAATGGATGTCCATCATTTGGAGAATGGCTGAATAAATTGTGGTATATGAATATTATGGAATATTATTGTTCTTTAAGAAATGACCAACAGGATGATTTCAGAAAGGCCTGGAGAGACTTACATGAATTGATGCTGAGTGAAATGAGCAGGACCAGGAGATCATTATATACTTCAATAACAATACTATATGATGACCAGTTCTGATGGACCTGGCCATCCTCAGCAACAAGAGCAACCAAATCATTTCCAATGGAGCAGTAATGAACTGAACCAGCTATGCCCAGAGAAAGAACTCTGGGAGATGACTAAAAACCATTACATTGAATTCCCAATCCCTATATTTATGCCCACCTGCATTTTTGATTTCCTTCACAAGCTAATTGTACAATATTTCAGAGAATGATTCTTTTTGTACAGCAAAATAACGGTTTGGTCATGTATACTTATTGTGTATCTAATTTATATTTTAATATATTTAACATCTACTGGTCATCCTGCCACCTGGGGGAGGGTGTGGGGGGTAAGAGGTGAAAAATTGGAACAAGAGGTTTGGCAATTGTCAATGCTGTAAAGTTACCCATACATATAACCTGTAAATAAAAGGCTATTAAATAATAAAAAAAAAAAAGTAAGTTACTTGACTCCCTTTTTCTACATTGCTTTCCAAAGCATTTATGTATATACTTTTTTGTTTCTATTCTCCACATTTTGTGCAAAATAATAATTTCCAAAGTCCAAGGATCATGGATTACCTGCCTACTCTGCCTTTATTGTTTATTATTTGATTTTTCCTCCCATCCCTGTTTTTGGCTACCAGACTTCCAAACCTCTGTCTCAACTTCAGAACTAGAACTTCAGGGACTCCTCATTCTGGTATATCCACCCAATCCTACAACCTTCTCCAATTGGCAAATTCTTCCTGGTGCATACATTTTATGAAGGAATGTAAGCCGGCCTTTATTCCCCACCTAGACCTCTTTTTGGCCCCTGGACTTCAAAACCATGGTTAATCACCAACTACTTTCCCCCCTCCCCAGCTCCTTTTTATCCATTTTAGACCCTTTTAGAAGGTAAGCCCTTTCAGAAAAGAAACTGTCTTTCTTTTGTGCTTATGTTAAATCTTCAGTCCTTAGTCTAGTATCTGGAACAAAGCCACAATTTAATAAATGCATTCTGATTTGAGTGACAATAGACAAAATATCTCCTTTTCCTAGGTGTCAGATAAACAGGTATTTAAGGAGGCTTTTACATCTAAATCATTTGAGTTTCTAATTGCTACTGATAAAAGCCTTGTCAGAATTCATGAGGAGAATGAGCTTATTAGTAATGTTGAAGTTCAGAAGGGATCCCAAAAGACTGAGGGTTGTAGACTGATGTGACAAGGTGTCTCAAAAGAATTTGCAGGCCATTTCCAAGTCAAAGAGCAAAGTTCGTTGTAATTGTAATGCCAATTAAAGGAGGCTAAGTTCCAAAAGAATTTAGCAAAAAACCAGGAGCAAGAAGATAAATTTATTTTTAAAAAAATAGATCAGGTGCTTCATGTCACTATATGCTATTTTGTGGCACAGAGGTAGAACTGAGGAGTAGTCTTAGAGATAGAGTTGAAGAGTGGTTTGATATGGCCTTATTATTATCTCAGAAGGTAACCTTAGGGTTGCTGCTATCATCTCCCCTAGAAGATGAACTCATCACAGCTAAATGACAATAATGATAATGATAAGTGCTGGCATTTATATAGTGCTGTAAGGTTTGCAAAGTACATTAAACTCATTTTATTTTCACAACAACCCTATGATATAGGTTCTATTACTATTATTGTTTTACCGATGAGGGGAATTGAGTCTGAAAGAGATCAGATGACTTGTCTAGAACATACAGATAGTGTCTAAGGCAGACTGAAATTAAGTCATTGTGACTCTAAGACCAACAAGCTCCATCTCCTGCACCACCCAGCTGCCTGATTAAAATTATAATTATTATTATGGTCATTAAAATGATAACTACTTTTTATTAACTATTACAAGTAAGTAATAATTCATATGTTCATTCATTCATTCATTCATTTAAAAAAAAATTTGGAGAAGGCATTCTGTCCATGGGATTTTTCTAGGTACTGGCAGGGAAAACAAAGCACTTGAGATACATTGTTTGTTATCTTCAAGAGAAACAAGATAACAGTGAGTGGGGTTAAAGAAGCATTAACTGAAGCCAGTCTGAATTCTGTCTCTGCAACATCTATTCTATGTAAGCATAAAGCAAATCTGACTAACCAGTACGACCACAGTGTCCTCAGCTATGAAATAAGGTTGTTGGATCAATGACCTCAGAGGTCTCTTCCAGCTCTGAATTTTTTTAATCTTATGATACTTGCATGTGAAGAATTAAACAATGTCATATTATTATGCACCTAGGTAATTTTACGGACATAGAATATGATAGAAGGTAGTTTTTGTTTTGTTTTTTTTTAAAGGTGAGATCACTGTGGAATAGAGTAGGCAAGGATGAATTAATAAAGGATAGAGTTTGTGAGCTTTATTCTGAAGGTTTGAAAGAATTCTTTTAGGAATAACAGCGATTTCAGAAATATATAGATCTCCTGTTCAAATGTAACTCCCATACTAACTAGCGTGAGACCTCAGGCAAATTATTTAGCTTCTTCAGTTTCCTCATCAGTAAAATGGGGATAATAATAATATCCCAGGTTTTTTTTTTCTTTTTGAGAATCAAATGATATAATATTTGTAAAGTACTTATCACAGTACCTGGTACATGGCCGGTGCTATATTATTAATGATATTATCATTATCATTATTAAAACTTGGGCAGAATCCTTGTACCAAAACCTTCTAAAATTATTTTAATACCTATTAAGAAACAACATAAGGTTCATTTAAAAAAAAAAAAAAGACGGGGTATTTTAGCATTCCTTGCAGCTTTTGCAAGAAATCTTCTCATTTTACAGAAAGGGAAACCGAGGCCTAGAGATCTGGATGTGATTTGCTCTCAAATAACCTACTAGTAGTGAAATTCCTATAATTATAAAAAAAAAAAAACAAACCCAGTCTCTGAGGAACAACTGGAAACTTATCAGGAAAAAGGTACCATAGTGTGATATGATCTGGAAACAAGGTAATCTTTAAAAGCTGCAGGGTCAGAACTGTAAGAAATATGGATAATGACACAGACGGAACCAGAAAAATAGATAAATGTAGAGCTAGACAATATCATCTATTCCAACTCACTCATTTTACAGGTTGGTCAATTAAACCTTAGAAAAACTAAGTGACTTGCCTAACCCACAAGTGCTAAGTATCAGAACCAGGGTTTAAAATCAGGTTTTCTGACTCCAAGCCCAAAACAACAAGTTATTAAGCACCTACTTCTGGTATTGAGCCAATCAGATCCAGATCTCAGTTTCCCTATCTACTAAGTGCTAGGGAAACAAAGAAAGGCAAAAAAGACGGTCCCTATTTTCTCACCGTTCCTTCTCCGTTATCACCGTAAATTCTGGGAATAGCCTCCTAATCCGAAGTCAACACCGTAGGCATTTTGAATAACACACTTTCTCTATGGGTGAGCTTATTAAGTGAATGAAAGAAGTGCAACACAGATTGAAAAGATGAAAAAAACTTACTTTCCTTTGCTGGAAATAGTTCTGGGCTCCGCCTGTCCCTCTAGCTGGGATCTGATTTTCTTTTCCAGGGATCCTCCCTTCTGAGAAAGAGTTTCTTCTCTTAGAAGTCTGGAAAGAGCATCAAAATCACCAAACTGAGTAGGGAGAAACACCTGTAATGTTGTTGTTGTTGTTTGTTTGTTTGTTTGTTTGTTTGTTTTAAAGACTAGAATGCAGAAGAAAGCTCTTAGGCATCTGGTTGGAGCTAAATCACAAAGGGATATAATTCCTGGGGCCAGAAATTCCTAAGGTCCAGATAGCAGGGCAAACACCAGAGACCTTTCCGATGCAACCTTTTTGCTGTCTGATACATCCAAGCACGAAAGGCTCAGGCTTTGGCCAACATTTGTGGCAGAGGGCTTAACAGCTAACCCCTTAGCCTGCTTAATGAAGCTTCTCCCTGTTTCCACTTACGGGATTTAAAACAACAAATAACAAATAAAGAGGATAAGCCAGACTCTGATAGCCAGCGCGGGGACCTTGGGAGCCAGTACCTTTTCTCCAGGGCTGCTGGAGGCTGGAGTCCTGGGCTGCAGCACGGGAGAGTAGGGAGAGAGAGAGGGCTGTGGAGGGAGGGGAGCTCCTAGGGAGCAGCGAGGGCAGCGTGAGCGCCGGCAGCTCCCCTAGAACGGCCACGGGGGAGTGTGAGCTGAGGAGTAAAAGCGGCCGGGCCCCTCCACCTTTTGCGCTTGGAATTCCCAGGGAAAGGGGAGGAGGGGACCGGAGTCCCTGTCCTACGGATTCCCAGCCCCGTACGGCTCTCAGCCTCTACCGCGGCCCGGGGCTCCCCCGCCGGGCTCTCAAAGACCACAATAATCAGGATGGACTCTGCACTCGGGAGATCGATAAGAAAGTATCAGAGGCTCCCATTCGTCAGGGATGGGGATCACTACCCAGAGCAAGCTGGGGGATGGGGATGGGGATGGGGATGGGGGGGGGAGGCTGTTAGGAGGAAAGGGGGCGTGGCGGAGGAGGAGCCCGGGGATTGGAAGCGTGCCAGCGGCCAATCATTAGACCACGCCCTCTTTTGCGTCACTTAGATAGACCCCGCCTCCCGTTCGTCGCTCCTCAGTTAAGGGGCAGGGAGACAACTAAGTATCTAGCGCTTCTACGACGCGTGGGGATGCTATTGGATAAGAGAAGGGTTGCGTAAGATGCATGCGTGGCTCCCGGCAAGGACTAATCAGGTAGCTCGGTCGTCGCTCCAAGGGAAGACGGAGCTAATGATACGTCACTGCGAACCAATAGGGAGAGGAGGACCGGGAAGCAGTTCCGGGGTCGGTGGAAGATGGCGTTGGGAGAGCGGACTTACTATCTGATCAAATTTATGAGGTGAGGAGCCCGGGCTGACTCGGTGGAGTCGTCCTCGGGGGTCCCGGGCTCTGGGGGGCTCTGCCCTCGGGGGCCGCGGAGGGCTGTCTGAGGTCGCGACGGGAGCGGGGGACTTATCTGAGCATCAGCTCCGCTTCCGCTTGCTCTGAGCTCCTCCTGTAGCTTCTTGTGGACCTCTCTACGATCATTCCGTCGCTGCGAAGTCCTCGGTGACCATTTAATCCCCCTCCCCCCGCTAATAGAGGAAGGTGCTGAGACCCCGAGAGGGCAGTAGCTCCGAGGCAGCAGGGGGCAGAGTCGGGCCTGATTCTCATTCCAGAACCTTAGAACAGCCCCGGCTGCGGCTTAATCAGCTCGCACAGCTCCCTCAATGAACCTGTTTCCTGCGCTAGTTAACCGGCAGCCGTAAAGATTATACCCCCAGCTTCTCCGAGTTGGAATCTGGCTTAGTTTCCGTCCCTTCTTCCCCGGGTGATCCGTGCCTTTTGTTCGCCTCCCAACCTCGGCTTCATCTCCTTTAACCACGTCTTATTTTTCCTCTACCTCTGCCTCTCATAGCGTAAGGCAAGTCTCGCTTGCCTCGCTCTCTTAAGGATGAGACCGTCTTTTACCTTTATAGCTCCAAAGCTTAGCGGTGCATCCAGTAGGTGCTTAATAAATGCTTATTGACGTGTCCTTATCAAAAGAGATGACACGGATTGCATGTTGTGCAATAATGTCCGGACTAGCAGTCATTATTAAATTATTATCCTTTTGCCCTTTCAGTAGGTTTCTACTCTGCCATGTTTTCAAGAGATGCTTCCAAGTGTTATTTTCAATAATCAATTCCTTAATTAAGAATTCCTTAATTTTCTATTATATGCATTTCATTTGTGTCTGCATCTTAATGAATTTAAATCTTTCCAGGGATCCGTTTCCTTATATGGCAAACAGTGCCACTCCATCCTGTGTCTCAGAGATGTATAGGTGCTGTGTAGCACCATTAGGTAATGCTTGCAGGTGGGAGAGAGTGCTGTGAATTCATAGGGGCATGGATCATAGATCATAAAAGAGCCTGAGGGGACCTCACAGATCATAGAGTCAGCAGCTTCCTCTCCACAGCTTGGTTATTTACATTAGGGCTGAATCCATTATATCATCACTGACCTTGACCTCTAGTCTAATTCCTCATTTTAAAGACAAGTGAGACCCATTGAAGTTAACTGAGTTTAGTGGCAATGTTATACAACTAGTACTGAGTATCTCTATTCAATGTAATTATAAAGCGCTGTATAAATGGGTACTCTTGTCTATTGCTATTCTAAGAATTGGCAACTTCCAAGACTAGTCTCTGATCCTTTAGTCTCTCTTTATGCTCTCATCTGCTCCCAAGTTTCCAATTAACCCTGCAAAAGACTCTCAAACATTTATTTCCAGTCCCACATTTTAAATTATCTTCAGTAATTTCTTCTCCAGTATGTATTGCCAACATTTCACACGCCAAATTTAAAATTGAACTCAAAGATTCTTTCTAAAAATATGCTCTTCTTTATAGGCATATTTCTTTTAGAGGCCTAAAGAGGCCCTTCTTTACAGTTTCTCAAACTTATAAGCTTGAAGTCATCATTGGTTCTTTTCTTTGGCCCATTCACTTATACTCTGCTGTGGCATTTTTTCTTTAATCTGTCCTTTTTGAGTCACCACCTTCATTCAGACCCTCTACAGCTAATGTCTGGAGCAATTTGAAAAAGACTATTTCCTTTGTAGCTCCCTATATCTTTTCATTTTTTTTTCTTGTTTTTTTTATGATTTAAAACAATGCTTTTTTTTTTTTTGCCAGAAGATTCTATATTATGAAAAGGTAATATAACTACATAATTTTCTAATTTAATATGGGAACATTTTTAGTGAGATATATTAAAAAGTATCTTGACACTAATCCCATCCCACCCTCTATTTTATCTCTTTTGATGACTCTTGGAACCTTACATTCTCCTGGTTCTCCAAATTCTCTGATTGCACCTTTTGTTTCTAATACTGGCCTCCACATTTTCATCATAGCCTCTTAAGGCAATTGTTCTCCTACTATATATGAGTAGTTCCCAATATTTGTAATGATTCTTTTCTCCCTCTGTTTTTTCCCCTAGCCATCTCTTATATTTGACTATATTTCCACTTCTAACTTGATTGTGTTCAAAACCATAAGATATTATTTATCCCATTGAATCTTACTTCTGTTCTTTTAAAAATCTAATTTCTTAATTGGAAACTAATATGGCAGAAACTAGGTATTGATCCACACTTAACACCGTACACCAAAATAAGGTCAAAATGGGTTCATGACCTAGGCATAAGGAATAAAGGAACACAGGATAGTTTACCTCTCAGACCTGTGGAAGGGGAAGGACTTTATGACCAAAGAAGAATTAGAGATCATTACTGATCACAAAATAGAAAATTTCGATTATACCAAACTGAAAAGTTTTTGTACAAACAAAACTAATGCAGACAAGATTAGAAGGGAAGTAATAAACTGGGAAAATATTTTTAGTCAAAGGTTCTGATAAAGGCCTCATTTCCAAAATATATAGAGAATTAACTCTAATTTATAAAAAATCAAGCCATTCTCCAATTGAAAAATGGTCAAAGGATATGAACAGACAATTCTCAGATGAAGAAATTGAAACTATTTCTAGTCATATGAAAAGATGCTCCAAGTCATTATTAATCAGAGAAATGCAAATTAAGACAACTCTAAGATACCACTACACACCTGTCAGATTGGCTAAGATGACAGGAAAAAATAATGATGATTGTTGGAGGGGATGTGGGAAAACTGGGACATTGATGCATTGTTGGTGGAGTTGTGAACAAATCCAACCATTCTGGAGAGTAGTTTGGAACTATGCTCAAAAAGTTATCAAACTGCATACCCTTTGATCCAGCAGTGTTACTACTGGGCTTATATCCCAAAGAGATCATAAAGAAGGGAAAGGGATCTGTATGTGCACGAATGTTTGTGGCAGCCCTTTTTGTAGTGGCTAGAAACTGGAAATTGAATGGATGTCCATCAGTTGGAGAATGGCTGAATAAATTGTGGTATATGAATACTATGGAATATTACTGTTCTGTAAGAAATGACCAACAGGATGATTTCAGAAAGGCCTGGAGAGACTTACACGAACTGATGCTGAGTGAAATGAGCAGGACCAGAAGATCATTATATACTTCAACAACAATACTATATGATGACCAGTTCTGATGGACCTGGCCATCCTCAGCAACGAGATCATCCAAATCATTTCCAATGGAGCAGTAATGAACCGAACGAGCTATGCCCAGAGAAAGAACTCTGGGAGATGACTAAAAACCATTACATTGAATTCCCAATCCCTATATTTATGCCCACCTGCATTTTTGATTTCCTTCACAAGCTAATTGCACAATATTTCAGAGAATGATTCTTTTTGTACAGCAAAATAATGTTTTGGTCATGTATACTTATTGTGTATCTAATTTATATTTTAATGTATTTAATGTATTTAACATCTACTGGTCATCCTGCCATCTAGGGGAGGGAGTGGGGGGTAAGAGGTGAAAAATTAGAACAAGAGGTTTGGCAATTGTTAATGCTGTAAAGTTACCCATGCATATAACCTGTAAATAAAAGGCTATTAAATTAAAAAAAAAAAAAAAAAAAAAAAAAGAGTAAACCAAAAAAAAAAAAAAAATCTAATTTCTTTCTTTACTTGTTCTGGCTCCCTACCAGTACCATAGTACTGGTGTACTAAATGTAGTACTAAACTACTAAATGTAGTTTAACATTACCTACAATATTATTGTGTTCCTTGCTGAAGAAACAAAGTTTAGATAAATTGGTTCCTGCCTTGGAAGAATTTACATTTACAAAAGCCTAGAAAGACTTAGATGAATTGATGCTAAATGAACTGAGTAGAAGCAAGAGAACATTGTATACAGCAGCAACAAGATTGTGCAATGATCATTTCTAATGAATGTGGCTCTTTCCAACAATGAGGTAATTCAGGCCAATTCCAAGACTTGTGATGGAGAGAGCCAGCTGCATCCAGAGAGAATTGTTGGCACTGATTGTGGATCACAACAGTTTTCTCCTCTTTTTTGTTGTTGTTTGCTTGCTTTTTGTTTTTTGTTTTCTCATTTTCTCCTTTTTGATCTGATGTTTCTTATGTAGCATGGAAATATTATAGAAGAATCGTATAGACTTAACATCTGTTGTATTACTTGCTGTCTAGGGAAGGGAGTGGGGAAGAGAGGGAGAAAATTTTGGAACACAAGGTTTTGCAAGGGTAAATGTTAAAAACTATCTTTGCATCTATTCTGAAAATAAAAAGCTATTTAAAAAAAGAATTTACTTGCTTTCTAGCAAAAGTAAAGCATATTCACAAAAACCTGTAGTGCAAAATAACACAAGTGCATAAGAAATGTATCTGTTAAGGATTATGTGAGTGATGTATGAAACCTCAAAGATGTTTTTGACACTTCTGTACCTCTCATATCAAACAAATTATTTACAAGGCTTATCAGATCTACTAGTATCTCTTACATTCTGACCTTTTTGTGATCCCCCTTTACTGTCCACTAGGATTATTTCAAGAGTTTTTAAATAGATCTTCACTTTCTCATCTAGCCATCCTTCGCACTGCTACCAAACTTATCTTCATGACATCTTTCTGCTCAAAGCCATTCAATGGCTCCCTTACCTATAAAGTAAGGTTCATAGTATCATATGTTTAGAACCAGAAAAAAACCTTGGAGACAATCTAGTCCAACATCCTCATTTCATAGGTTGAGGAAACTAAGACCTGTAGAGGTCGAGTTCCCACAGCCCTCCAAGGAGGAGTAAGTGACAAGAGACCAGATTTGAACCTCGATGCAAAGTGAGAAAACTTCTCATTATACTATTCTGCCTCACCTTCTAGTCTGCAATTCACAATGTGGCACTCCTTTCCAGGTGTATCTTTTACTCCTGCCCTATAGATTTCCACATACCTAAATACAATTCAACAAACATTTTTAAAGTACTTATATATGGAAGATTTGAAGTTCCTCAGCTCAGGATGCCCATCCTTCCCACACCAAACTCCTACTTGTTGAAGATTTATCATAGAATTTTTCTTCCTTCTTAATTCCAGCTCATATCTAGGAAGCTTTCTGTAATCCCTTTCAGTCAATATTGACAATCCCTCTTCAGACCTCCATAATCCCTGATTTGTACTCATATATTTACATATTATTTTGTATTGTAGTTATCTTATCCCACTACTAGACTATAAGTAAAATCCATTAAAGCAAGGTTTTATCCAAATTTTGTTTCTGTAGCAGCACAGTGCATACAGTAGATACTTAATGATTTTTTACTTTTGTAATACTCCTAATGGATTTTCCTATTTCCCTTATCCTTTTAAACTCTTTTTGTCAATGCGAAATGATCTTTCAAATTCACAGGTTGAACCAGATTTCTTCCATATTCAAAAATTTCTATTGTGCCTGCATTTCTTATAGGAAAAACTACAAAACTCCTTATTTTGATCTTTAAGGCCTCTCACCTGTCTAGCTACATCCTATCTATCCAAGCTTATTTCACTCTGCCCTGCTTCCTGTGTTATGAGTTACAACCAAACTAAAGGTTCCCCCCATCCTCCTTATCTCATCCTACCTCCATTTATTACACAAACCCTTATTGTGTTCTCTTATTGGAACACACTTATTTCACATTTTATTCTCTATATTCAAGACTCAGGTATCATCTATGAAGCCTTTCTTGATTTCTCCACACTGAAACAGTTCTTCCTTGCTCCAATTAAATTCTTGTGGGTGGGTATTACAAATGATTTGAAGTCAGGAACTGGTTTTTCCCCCCAGTCTTTGTATTTCTAGCACTTGGCATAATACCTTGCACATATTAAGAACTTAATAAATATTTATTGAATTGAATTCTTAATTTCATCTTTTTTCCTTCCTATTCCAGACTTTTTAACTCCTTCCTCTTTCCTGGACTGATTATAAGTGGACTTCTATGTGTGTTTTTGGTTGCTGTCCTTTGGTCAATCAGAGTAACACTACACAAAAAGAAAAAATCAGTTTCGACATACAGACATAAAAGAAATCAGAAGGTGATTGCATTTTTTCATCCATACTGCAATGCTGGCGGTGGAGGAGAGAGAGTTTTGTGGTGTGCCCTGAGAGCTCTTCAGAAAAAGTAGGTATGCATCTTTCTGAAGCAAATCTCAGCATTGTCACCCCTCCTATTAAAAATTATCTCCTTCCCTCCTCCCCCACCCAGAAACATCTCTCCTTCTCTGGTACTGTTGATGTTGGGAAAGGGACCCAGAAGTTGGGGTCACAGACTGGTGACGGGAGGTATCTCAAAATGCTTGAACCCATTTCCTAGCCAAGAAGCAAAATTTTATTGTAATTGTGCCATGAACTGAGGAGTGGTCTGTTCACTGTTGTCTCAGAGATTTGATTTGTGGAGCTATCCTGAGGCCAAAAGACTCCAAAGCTAGAAGATTTAGGATTACTGATTTATTGTTAGAACAGAATATATCCCCCTCCAGTCAGGGAATCTCAAAATCATTGCTGTCTCTCCTAGAAGCTATATTACAAATATCACCTACTCTCATTTTAGAATTTCCTTGGCCTACTTTCTCTAGAATTCTTCTCTTAGATACATACCCATTATCTTTCTCATACTTTTGGATTTCAAATGATATTGCTGGAAAATATTACCATTTCATGGTGTATTTGACTAGGATAATCATGTGCACTCCCAGAAGAGACCTGGTTAGTTTGGGGCTCTATACTTAGGAGAGTCCCTCTGATATGGAAATAGACATCTAACTTCTTTGGAACTGCTCTGCCTTTTGTGGCCTTAGAATTGCCTGGGGACACCTCAAGATCACTTAACTTGCCCTAGGACACCTGTGGTTCTGAAATGGTACTTGCTGCTAGGTCTTCCTGCCTCAGAGGCCATCTCTGTTTTGTAGGTGTACTTCATAGGTGATTATTACATTGTTGTGGTCTGGAGGTGAGTGGTAAAAAAGGTTGAATAATGAAAATAAAATACCCATAGGAAATGGATCATTTCTACCAAAAAAGTTAAATTTGTGAAGAAAGTTGTATGAAATTAGTATGTTCGACTTTTTCTTCCAATCCTGCAAAAATCTATTTAAAAAGAAGAAAGTGTTGCAAATATTGTTCAGTTGTTTTTGTGGGGAGGAAAATGCCTCTTCAACCTCATTTGATCTTCAAAGTGTAGGCTTTGGTCAGATAGCTTTTTTGTTCCTCCCCTGCATATGTTGGGTATCTGTGTGACAGGCTCAGACCCACAGCTCTGGGCTGCCGGCCCCCTCCCTCCCCAACCCCTGCCTTCTCTCCTAGGCCAGCACCTACATCAGATTCTCCTCTTGCAGGGTGGGGCTGACCAGGCCTTCCACCTTCCACATAGGAATGTCAGTCAGCAAATGTATACCCAGTACTGTGCTAAGTGCTGAGGAGACACCTTGGAAAAGAGAAAGGGTCCTTGCCTTCCCTCAGGGAGCCTGCAGCCTAGCCTGGGAAGAAGAGCTCCAAAGGAGGCTGCCCTGAGCTGGAGCCTGGGTCTGACCAGAACAGACTTTGAGCCAAAACCTCTAAGTTACTCTTTGGCTCAGCCCCATTTGGTCATTGTTTAGAGCCTGATTGACTCAGATTGAATGTAAATAGCAATCCTTTCTTCAGAAATCCTGAGACTCTTCCCCTCCCAGATTTATTTATTTAGGTGTTTTTTTTTTTTTTTTTTTTTTTTTGACTAGGTGAAAGAATTTTCTTTGCCTCAATCTCTACTTGGCTTTAATCTCTGAATGGGTGTGGCCTCAGTCAAACTGGAGACCTGGTAAAGGCTGAGGTCTCCCATTGCATCCAGGACCATCTTCAATCTCCTGATCTGTGTCTGGCCGCTGGGCCCAGATGGTTCTGGAGGGGAAAGTGGGGCAGGTGACCTTGCCCAGGCCTCCTTCACCTAAATCCAACTCACCTACCTGTCAGGGCATCACTTCCTGATGTCCAGATCCTCTTGGAGAAGGAAAGACAAACAACAGCAGAGTAGAGCCTGTCACTTTATTGAGGTGTGAGAAATGAGGGCTGAGAGATCCTCTGACAGCAATGGGATTCCTTGGCCAGTCTGCAGGCTTTGCCAAAGAATTTGCAAACCCTAATAAATACAGGGTTAAGGTTTGTGGCAAGAATGGGTTTATTACACTAAGAAAATAGGTTTCTTAGTGGGCAAAATCCTGTTAGGATTTTTGCAAAACTTCCGGGCACACAGCATTTGATATATTGGGTTTCTTTGGCCTGGAGCCTGGAGCCAATCTCCAGATGAATTTGAAGGACTAATTTTCAAGTCAATAGAGGATAATGATTACGCCCCAAACCAAGATCTCCATTTGAATTGAATGAGATTACTTATCTGGGAGTTTTTCCTATGAACTGGAAGGTGAACAGAAAAGTAAGATGCTAGGAGCAAAGTTTTTCATCCTTGGAATGAGAAAAGTTAGGAAGATGAGTGAGAGTGAGAGAAAGGAGTACACAAATAATTTCACCCTTCTTTCTCCAAAGTGCTCACAGAAGTACTCTAAAATACCTGAGAAGTAAAAGCTGGACTATTTGTCCCTGTGTAAGGCTAGACAGGCTTGGGTGAGGTATGATCTCTTTTAGATCTTTGCCTTGATACCTCCTGAGCCTTCTCAGTCCTTCAGGGAAAAGCTTCTACCTAACAAATGGTAAAGGTGCCAACAAAGACCAAAAGCAACTTGAAGTCAATCTTCCTCTGGGTATGTGCCCCTTCTCTGAACAGGCTTCCGGAGAGGGGGAGGTTTAACAGATAAAAGTTGGCTTTTAAATATCAAAGGCGGATCAAAGGTGCTATAGTCAGGGGTGAATGGACAGCAATTTTAATGGTTAGATCGTCAACCTTATTCCCCTTGTCTAGAAGTGAATCTCCCTTCTGGTGTCCTTTACAAAGTATGACTGTAATCTCTCTGGGTTTATGGACAGCCTGTAGAGACTGCAAATTTTTCCTGTATATTTAATGGGAGGGTTCTTTGCTATCAAAAGTCCCCTTTTTATGAAAAGCATATTTGGAGTCTGTATAGATGTTCTATGATGCCAGAGAAACTAAGGCAGGAGAGAGATTAGAGAGCCTTTTTAATATTTTATTAATTGGAGAGTATAATTGACTGGACAGGACTCTTGTCTCAAATTATCCAGTCAGACAGAGATAAAGATATACTGGGACCAAGGAATCCATGTTGGTCCCAGGGCTGGAGGAGACTGTCATCTCAAGAAATCCAGCAGCCAGTACCCAGTAGCCAACCTCCAGCAATGAATAGGAGAAACCCAACTTCTTAAATACCTTTTAGAAACAAAGAAGGGGTAAGAAGCATAGCAAAATTTCTGTCAGGATGAGGGGAGACCATAAATCCTAAAAACCCAGAGACAGGATGTCTGAATACACAGAGGTAAAGATATCAGTGAGGTATCTTGGAATATTTTAAAGGGATAGTGTAAATTCTTGAGGACAGAAAGAGGTCTACTCTCTTGTTTATCTTGCTAACAATGTATAACCTTAGAGTAAATGGTCCCCAGTCTTAATGGACCAGAGTGGGTTTTTACAGTTTAGGGGATTGAGACAAGGGAAACTAGTGCAGGGAAACTGAGCCAGGACAGTTAAAGAGAACTGTGGCATAACAGTTCACTCTCATTTCCTTCCCCAGTTTGAGAGCTCTGGGTTAGGGCAATGAGTTTGGCTTTCTGGGCAGAAGACCCAGGGGGCAGTGGCTTAGCCTCCAACATACTATTGAGAGTCACCACAGAATATCCTTTCCCCATTTTCAAGAAAACTCGAGCCTGTCTGTAAACCATTCACCATCTGAATTGTCAAAGGGAATGTCCTTTAAGTCAGGGCGGTTGGAGTAGATAGAATCTAAAGCTTCCTCACAATTATGAATGAAGTTTCCTGACTTGAGTGTTGTCAGGGAAGCAAGGTGACAGGATTGAAAGTGTGACACACTCAGAGAGTCAGGTCAGGAGTGTCTAGCAGGAGAGCCTGATATCTAATAAGCTGCCTACTAGTGAGCCACTGATGCCCTTTGGCTTCTAGAATGCTCTGAATTCAGTGGGGAGGTTAAAACCTCTAATGGCTGCCCCAAAGTGAGTTTTGAGGCTTCTTCAATTAGAAGGACTATGTCAACCACATCTCTAAGGCAGGAGGGCCATTCTAGGGAAACCGAGGCTAATTTCTTTGAGAAATAACAGTTGGGCTGGAATCAAATCTAAGGGCCTGAGTTAAGACCCTCAGGGTCTGGCCCCACCTTTTCTCAAGCCTGACAGAGGAATCTCTTTTCTCCTAGATTTCATTGGCAAATATGGGAAGGCTTTCATAGCAACACAAAAAAGACCATCTGGAGGTTGGAGAATAGAAAATTGGGTTCCTAATTTCACCATTAAATCACACCCCAGTAAGGGAGCAGGATAGGAGGGAATAATAAGAAATAAGTGTTTGAATAACAGGTCACCAAACTGGCAGAGCAGAGGGAAAATCTCCAAATAATTCTTAAGTTTCCCTTTAATTCCCATTTTATGGGGATTTATTTAATTTATATTTAGGGGCAAGTGAGACCAGAGTGCCAGAGCAAGAAGAAGGAGAAGTCCCATAGCAAAAAGTAATTCACCGGTTTCACTGGTCACATCTGGGTGTTGGGCTGTTGTGGTAGAGTGAGGGAGAGTTCGACCAAGCTCCAAAATTCTTGTCAAGAGGGCAGGGGGTTGGGGGGTTAGCTTGTCCCCTGGACAGTCCTTCCTGGTTGCACTCAGGACAAGGACTGGGAAGTTTCTTTGGTGGACAGTTTTGGGCCCGATGGTCCTGTCCATCACACCTGAAGCATGAACCCCTATGTTTCCCAAAAATAGCAGCCAAAATCTGCTGTCTTTTTCCTCTGCTGCAGTTTGCTTCCTATTATTAAAGACTCCAACAGCTATTTCTAACAACTGAATGGGAGAGGTTTGAGGGCCCAAAGTGGCTTCTGCAGTTTCCTCCATATATTTGGATCAGATTGTTTGAGATTAACATTTTCCCAGGAAAGATCAAAGAGGGCATTGGCCTTGGATCCCTCAAAAAACTGGGTGGAGTCCTCAGAGTTTGGCCAGGAAGAGATTTGACATTGAAAGAGGCCCTTCTACTTTGAGTGTCTCTCTCTGAGAATCTGCTACTTCTCTCAGGGCAGAGGTAAGAAGAGGTGGCTAAATCAGAATCCTGAAGAGGAGAAAAGGGGGTCCCACTCCTTGTATTAGAGGGATTGAGGAGTGGGGGTTGGGAAGTCTCAGAATCTGCTTCAGGTGAGGGAGATAGTTAAAGAAATATTATCGGATATAAGGTCCTGTTTTTGGTTAGAAGGTGGTTTTGAAAGGGATTCAGAGGGATCCTGTGTCCCTAGGGGAGTAGAAAGAAGGTAGTTATTTAAAAGATTAGTATCTAATTTGATTTCTCTCCATCAAATTTAAGCAGCTTTCTGCAGTGCTATTTTAATTTAAACTTTTAAATTTTGAGATCTTTTAAGCTGAATTTGTCTCTGTTTAAGAAACAACCTAAAGGAGAATCCTTAGAAATAGAGACAGGTGGATTGTCCCATTTTGCCACAAGTCTTAGGTTTTCCTGGATTCTGTAGCACCTCATCCTCTCTCAGGCATCCCTAGAGAGGGAAATGACAGATGTTCCCTGGTTAAGGGGACTCTTGTCAGAAATGCAGGAATTCCCAGTCTCAGCATCCCCAGCCAGAGAATTCTGCTGAGCATGAAGTTCCAACATCCCAAATCTTCCCAGGTATTTGGGTGTCCCAGCTATAGAATAGACAACAGCAAGAGAAGGCTTACCTCAGCCAGAATTTCAGGGATTCCTATATGGGCCACCAAATTTTGAGGTGTGAGAAATGAGGGTTAAGAGATCCCCTGACAGCAGTGGGATCTCCTGGCTGGTCCACACATTGTGAAAAATGAATGAATACAGGCTTAAGATTTGTGGCAAGAATGGGTTTACTACACTAAGAAGATAGGTTTCTTAGTGGGCAAAATCCCGTTAGGACTTTTGCCAAAGGTCTGGGTACACAGCATTTGATATATTGGGTTTCTTTGGCCCAGGCAGGAGCCAATCTCTAGATGAATTTGAGGGACTAATTTTCTTTATTATTATTTTTTTAATAATAACTTTTTATTGACAGAACCCATGCCAGGGTAATTTTTTACAACATTATCCCTTGCACTCACTTCCGTTCCGATTTTTTCCCTCCCTTGCTCCACCCCCTCCCCTAAATGGCAAGCAGTCCTATACATGTTAAATAGGTTATAGTATATCTTAGATACCATATATGTGTGCAGAACCAAACAGTTCTCTTGTTGCACAGGGAGAATTGGATTCAGAAGGTAGAAATAACTCAGGAGGAAAAACAAAAATGCAAACAGTTTACATTCATTTCTGAGGGACTAATTTTCAACTCAAGTGAGGATAATGATTATGCCCCAAGCCAAGATCTCCAATTGAATTGAATGAGATTACTTACCTGGGAGTTTCTCCTATGAACAGGAGGGTGGGGTTACCAGAGGAGTTTGAGATTTCTAACTTGGGACCACCTGTTTACTCCCCAAAATCAGGGGAACCGTTTACATCAACCTGATAAGAAATGAGACTTCTGGGCTGAGCTCTGAAAATGGAAATTTGGAGTTCTTGGAATCACCTGTTAGAACCTTAGGATACTGATGAAGTGGATAGCTCTTACAGGATAAGAAGGTCATCCTGGGGCTTAGGGAAGTCAATCAAAGTAGTCCAGCCAGATAAGAAAGGAAGAAATAATGTAGTAAACATGGAATTTGCCTCTAGTTGTTAACTTTTTCCCCTAAATTGTAGACTCCTGGAGCATATTGTTTTATTTTTTGTTAACTTTTGTTTTCCTACTGCACTGAATAGTCAGAAAAATTAATTTCACTTATTTCCAAAAGATAATTATCAACAGCCACATCAAAAGTCACTATTGTAAAAGAATAACAAACAAAAATTAATAGAAAGGAACAATATGCTGAATATAAGATGAAATGTAATAGTGATATTCATCTATATTCAAAAATTCAGCTGTATAAGTATAGCATAAAGTGGCAACAGTATGGGTAAAAAGGACCAGGGTATTTTTGAAGGACCACAAGGCCAATATAAGTGTTGTGTCAGCCAAAACATTAATACAATTTTTAGTTTGCAATAAGCAAAGTTGGTATGGGGAAGTTCTATTGTACTTTGCCCTGATCAGGCCACATCTGAAATACTGTGTGCAATGCAAGCTACACATTTTAGGGCAGACATAAACTGGTGCGTGTGCAGATGAAGGCAAACTGGATGATGATGGAAATAGACAATGTCATATAAATATTGGTTAGAAGAGAACACTTGGTAGGTGGAAGAAGAGGCGAGAGGCATGTGAGCTTATTTTCAAGTATCCTAAAGGCTGTAGAAATCAGACATTCTATTTTGGTCTAGAAGGCAAAGCTAGGAGAAATCTATGAAAGTTACAAGCAGATTTTAGCTGCAAGAGAGAAAGAACTTACTAAAAATTATGAGTTTTGCTAAAACAAATTAATTTCCTCAGGAGAAAATAGATTCTTTATTTCTAGAGGACGGAAGCAGAGGCTTAATGACCATTTGTCCATGTTGTAGAATGGATTCTCCTGCTTCAAATACAGGTGACACAAAACACCTAGGAACCTTTCCAACTCTAAGGTTCTGTGGCTTTATAATAATTCCACCTAATTGTATGACTTAGGCCCTGAACAAAACTTTAAATGAAAGGTGTTTTTTAAAAAGTGAACATTTCTGTACTAAGTATAGCACTTTGTATTATTTGTTATTGACAAAGTGCCGTGCTTTAGAATATAAAACAACAACAACAACTATTCTCTAGTTTTAAAGGGTACATGGCCTATTTATGAATATCTAAAGTTGTTACATTAAGTGGCATTTACCCCCCAAAAATTAAGTGCTGTTAAAACTTGGATCAAAAAACATAGGCTAAAGGAAGAAACTAAATCAAGTCTACCAGTAATATTAGACAATTGATAAAACCCTGAAGACCATTTAAATAGCCTAAAAAGAATCTATTAAGTAATTGAAAACCAAAAATCTCCTGTAATATTTACCAGTTTTAAATTAAGTGATTTTTTTTTCTTTTTTTTTTTTTAGGTATGATGAAGCAACTTATGTTGTTTATACTGGTGATAAAAATGTCACTGGTGAACAAATCCTAGATGAGGCTTTCAGAAGATTCAACATCAAATTAGAACATCCAGTGAAGTTTGTGTTTTTAAGAAAACGGTACCTTGTGGAAGCATCACTCTATCCTCACTTTACTCTGCTAGGCCAGACCCTCGGGTCCATTTTTCTTGGCTGGGAAGCTCTTAGGAAGTGCGTGCCTGATATTTACATTGACTCCATGGGTTATGCTTTTACACTGCCACTGTTTAAGTATTTAGGAGGCTGCAGAGTTGGATGTTATGTCCACTATCCCACCATCAGTACTGATATGCTCTCTGTTGTGAGAAATCAAAATGCTGGATTTAACAATGCAGCCTTTATTACCCAAAATTATTTTCTCAGCAAAATGAAGCTCATCTACTATTATTTATTTGCTTTGTTTTATGGATTGGTTGGATCTTGCAGTGATGTAGTCATGGTCAATTCTTCCTGGACTCTAAACCATATTCTGTCCCTCTGGAAGGTACGGAATTGTGATATTGTTTATCCCCCTTGTGATGTGAAAACATTTTTGGACATTCCATTACTTAAAGAAGAAGAGACACCCTCAGAAGCTATAGTGGTATCAATTGGCCAATTCAGGCCTGAAAAGAACCATTCTTTGCAGATCAGAGCCTTTGAGAAGTTGCTGGGAAAGATGACTCCAGATTATTCTTCTTCACTTAAACTTATCTTAATTGGAGGTTGTCGTAACATAGATGATGAAGAACGGGTAAATGAGCTTAAAAAGCTTTGTGAAGACCTAAAAGTTCAAGAAAATGTGGAGTTTCAAATCAATATTCCATTTGAAGAAGTCAAGTATTATTTGTCGAAAGCAACAATTGGCCTTCATACTATGTGGAACGAGCATTTTGGAATTGGTGAGTTTTGAACTTCAAAGACCTTTCTTGGTATCTTAATGATACTTTTTAAGTTCAAGTTAAACTAGGTTGGAGCTTTGCTTTCACACAACCCTCAAGACTTCCCTAAAAAGATGTGGCTCTTTACAATGAACTCTGGCTACATCACTTAATAAACCAGCTCATTCCATCCTTTTGTTCTTAAATTTCCCTTTCTTGGAATGTTTTTCAACCTAAACCAGGAACTAAGGATATTTGATTTAGGAACCAAGAATATTTAATCTGTATCATTTCATGAATTTTGAGATAGACTTGCCTCATCCTGAATCCTACTCCCTCTTTTAGTAGAAAGTACTACTTTATTTTCTATTTATATAGTACCTGTAACTGAATTCATGTCACAGAAACCGTTTTCCTAATCCATTTAGTACAGTATTGCTACTATACACCAAATAATCTTTGTTTTATATATCTAAGAAAAGTCCTATCAGAGATTCCTGAGAATAGGAATCACTAAGCTGAAGCAAACCAAAACTCCTTTACTATTCCTAGTCAATTTTTTTCTTTATTATCTCTATTTACTACTCTTACTTTTCTGCTGCTTTTTTCTTTTTTTATACTATTTTTCTCTCAACAAACTTTTATTTTGCATTTTTTCATTTTCTAATATTCTGCTATTTTTATTCATCCCCACACTCCACACACACAATATAACATTAAAGAGCAGTACTAGAAATTTAGCATTTTTAAAAGCCTAAAATGTTTGTTTCATCTTAATTTTTTAACATCTAGTTAGGCTATTTTATGTCTGCGTAAATATTCATCAGTTTCTAAATTTGGAATACTGAATTCATAAATGGTCTCTGGTAACCTTTGTTTTAGTGGGCACACATGGGAAATTAAGATATAATGCCTTTGGTAATAATTTTTCTTGTTGATTCTTATGTATTCTATAGGAGTTGTGGAATGTATGGCTGCTGGGACAATAATTTTGGCTCACAATTCAGGAGGCCCAATGCTTGATATTGTTATACCTTATGAAGGTAATATAACTGGATTCCTGGCAGAAAATGAAGAAGATTATGCTGAAAAGATGGCATATATCCTTTCTTTGTCTCCTGAAACGAGGCTTCAAATAAGGGAGAATGCTTGTCAATCTGTAACCAGATTTTCTGATGAAGAATTTGAAGTGTCATTCCTCTCAGTTATAGAGAAGTTGTTGTAATAAACATATGATTAAATGCCTTTACATTTTCTAGACTTTTATTCCCTGTTTTAATAAAGTCACCCCACGTAATGTCCTCAGGTATGTTTATGGATATTTATTTGAGTTTGTAAAGAAGAGAAAAATAATTTAAATTCAAATATATGTCCTTTTGTTTTTAATGAACTGTCTTATGAGAAAAAAATTTTCTAAATAATTTTAATAACTTTAAATAATAATAAATAATAAATAAATAATACAACAATAAATAATATAAATAAATAATAACTCTAAATAATTTTTTAATACTTTTAAAATAATTTTTTCTAAATAATTCTACAATTTTTGACTTAGTTTCTGGCCAGAAATTTTACCTTTTCCAAGAAAAAGTATTTCATTAGCTAAAATTCATCTGCAATTTAATATATTCTACTTCACTACTCTTCAGCACATGTACACATACACACACACCACACACACAATAGATTTAGGGAGAGTTAGTTTGACTGCCTAATTCAGGGGGCCTCAAACTATGGCCTTCGGGCCAGATGCTGCCGCTGAGGATGTTTATCCCCTTCACCCAGGACAGGAGACCTTTATTTAAAGGCCCACAAAACAAAGTTTTTGTTTTTACTATAGTCTGGCCCTCCAACAGTCTGAGGGACAGTGAACTGACCCCCTATTTAAAAAGTTTGAGGACCCCTGATAATTCTTGAGCAGTGATTTATATAATTATAGAATTTGAGTTTGAAGGAACTTCAGCGGCCATGTTTACATAAAGAATACTCTACCATGGTATAAAATTTAAATAGAAATAGAACCATAGAGTTGTATATTAACTTTAAAAAGGACAGATTAACATCATCTGCACATTTCCCAATTTGCACATTTCCCAATTATATTTTAATCTGGGTCTTGCCACTTGCATGGGGGTTTGACACCCCTGCTGTACAACATACTCAAGTAATTACCCAGGTGTGGCTAAAAGAGCTCCTGTTAGAACTACTCACTATCTCCCAAGGCAGTCCTTTCTCCTTTGGAGAACTCTTAATTGTGAGGGAGATTTTCCAGATATAGGGCCATAATTGCCCCTTAGTGGCTTCCAGCCATTACTCCTAGTTCCTCTCCCACAAGACAGCCTTTAATGTTCTTGAAGTTGACACTCATATTCCCCAGGTTTAATATCTCCATTTTCTTCAGCTGTTTCTCATATAACATGTAGCAAGAACTTGTTCCATCTTGGCTGCTTTCCTCAAGATCAGGGACTTTCTCAGTGTCCTGGAAGCCTCTGGCAGTCTGGTGAAGATTATGGCCACCTTAGAATCATGTTTATAAATGCATAAAATATTCTAGAGGATTATGAAGGAAATTAATTATATTGAAATATAGTCATCAAAAAAATTTTTTTTTAAATTTTCATGGACCCAGATCAAGAACTATCTGTTCTAGGTAAATTTCAGCTTATCAACATCCTTCCAAAACTCAGCTTCTGATAATTGAACACTCTGTGAAGTTGGTTTTTTGAATCCAAGAGAAACATTAGACTTTATGTTTTTCCCTATTGACTTTCTTCCCAATTCTCTCCCTAGGCAAGATACTGAAAACACAGAACTAACAGCGGACCTAGAATACTCACTAAAGATCTCCAAGATGACATTAAACCATTAGCAACAGCTCTCTGTGACATTCAAAAATAATCCTTTTTATTCCCTTCTCCCTGGGAACTTCCCACGGAAGCTAAGCCTCCTTGCTGCTGGAAGCAGACAATGTCTTAGCCCAGGAACTCCAGCCCAGACCCCTGCTGCCTTGTTTGACAAGTGCCTCGACTAGCCCACTCCTTTCTGGCAGTTTTCAGCCAAGCTTCATGTTGATTCCCACTCCCCCAGATAAATCTATACTGCTGTTGGCTCTAGAAAGATCAGCTAATGGAGTGAAATAAGCAGAGAACCCTAGGTTCTAGCTCCATTATCTCTGATTTCTTTAGATCTGAGAGATCTCATTTGCTTAAAAGAGCTGGTCTAAATAATAAGCAGTGCTCTGCCATTATTCTGCATTTTCCAAATTTACATATCTCCCCAAAAAAAAAATCTCTCAAAAGTTATCTTTGATGTAATACTGAGTTTTTCCTACCCCTTTGTCAGTTTGAAATCCTACTCCCAAAAATGCAGGTCCTTTGGACTCTGCTGGTTCTATTAGCATCTTTGGGCATCTTCAGATTTCAGTGATAAAGTCCATCCAACTTTTCTTGGGATTTCAGAAAGTGGCCAAGATAGAAACGTTTACAGCAGTATAATTTGCTAAACAATACCTTCATGTTAACATTGGAAAGGGACCCCAAATGTTTGGCTCACAGACCAGTGTCAGGAAGTGTCTCAAGAATTTGCAGGCTTGAACCTATTTCCAAGTCAAGGGGCAAGATTTATTGTAATTGTAATGGCAACTAAAGCAGTCTAATTCCAAGAGAATTTAGCAAAGAAACAGAAGCAAGGAGACACATTTATTTAGTTTGTGTTATACACATGCTAATTTTATGGTCTAGAAGTAGAAGGAGTGGTCTGTGGAATTGGGCTATCGCTGACCAACAGATTATCCATCGGACAGTCAGCAAAGAACTGAGGAGTGTTCTGTTCACTATTCTTTCAGGAATCTGATCCGGGGGACTATCCAGAGGCCAGAAGACTTCAGAATCAAATTGTTAGAATGATAGTATTCTTAGGTTGGCTGTGGGAGGGCTCAGGACCCTATTCCAAAGTCAGAGGACTTGGAATCACTGAGTTATTGTTAGAACAGAGGCCTACTAAGGACAGGAGGCCTTAAAATTATTGCTATCAGGGGAGATAAAAGCTGTTATGTCACTCACACCACTAACTGATACAGTGGAATGTAACATAAAGGCTAAAAAATGTTTTTAAGATTAAACTTAAAGGTGGAGGCAGCCATTATCATAGTGATAGGAAGCTAATACAAACATTGTCCAGATATGGCTGGTAATAGATGGCCAGATCAGTAAAGAACTAGATGAATGATGAAGACTGAGGTAGGAAAACAATCAAGGAAGAGATATATGTAAAGTAGTTGATTTTCAGATTACCCAGATAAGGGAAAAGCTGGAACTAGATTTTAGGCTCTTTGTATTCACACCATGTTTATCTCAGCCCCATTAGCAGTTTTTTAATCATAATTTACCTCTTTATATTTTTAAATCATAGTTTACCTCTTTAGTATAGCCAGAAAAGAAATTTGAAAGGAAGGGAGTAGAGTATAAGAATCTGGTGGGGAAAACAATATAACAAAAAAGAAATCAATTCTGTGATATGACATAAAAGTCACTTATCAAGAATAAAGGTCCATATAAATATATATGCCTCACTCCAATGAGTTTCTTTAAACATGAAATAATGACAAATGCTAATATTTAAAGTGTGTGACATCATATTCTAATATCTTTACAAGAGGTGGGAGGCCCTGACTATTAGCTTCTAAAAGTTTTCACTATGGGCAGCCTAAACACAATCTTCAACATTTGTGCCTTTAATTTTCATGACTTCAAGCATTCGTGTGATTTCATTAATAATCTCATTTTCATTTCAGGTTGGTAACCTTGCACATTTGAAGCTATGTGCAGTAGATTAAAAAAAGAAAAAAGGTACAATGTATGCAAGTTTGTGGAATGATTGGTATCTTCCCTTGCCTTTCACTAGGTCTTTTTCATTCTGCCATTGTGGAGTCAAACACATTTTCATTGTTTCCCTTTAAACTCTTAAATTTTGTGTTGCAATTCTGCCCCCAAACATAATGCAAGTCATTATTAAGTGAAGTCTAGTTGAGTTTTCCAAGTGCAAAGACTAAAATTATCATAACTTCTCCCTTGGTTTTCAGAAATTGGTATAATATACTAGAAAATGCTCTGACATCATCATTTGACACAGTGGAAAGTAAGATTAAGATTTAAAAATGTTTTTCTTTTAAAAATTTTATTTGTTGTACAGTATTTATAGTACTATAGATTTCATGTGTTATGAAAAGTTATGATTGTCAGAAACCAATGTTTTGCCTTGTTCTAATTTGGATATTAGCACAAAAAATTACAGAAGTCTAGATAATACTAGTGAGAAAAAATGTTTAGCATGTTACCAGTTTTGTATACTACATTTTATGACTTATTTCAAGGTTTTTTTTTTTTTTTTGTATTTAGGAAGATTACATTATAAGAATTAATGTTTTGTTATAAAGACTTGTATGCATAAAAGTGTATTTTTAAAAATCTAGCTCTTATTTATAAATGTATGCAACGAAGTGAGTAGGTTTTGTTCTTTGTTCAGTTATTTTTGTAGCCTCTAAAGGTAATTTTAAGAATTGATTTTCACCTATATAACTATGTCACTATATAACAACCACAGTTAGTGGTAAATTTGCTTCTTTCATCCCCCTACATAATTTAACAGTATTAAAAAAACCAAACTGCAATAGAAGCAGAATACTGGTGAAAAGGGAAAGGATAAAAGCAGAGAGAAAAATACAACTTGGGAAAAATAAGACAGCGGCAAATATGGAGTTAGTAATCTTAACTGTTAATGTCAATAGGATGAACTCTCCCATAAAATGTAATTAGATAGCAGAGAGGATTAAAAGCCAGAATCCTATATTGTTTACAAGAAACACATTTAAAGTAGAGGGAAACCTACAAAGTAAAGGGGAAAGGATGGAGCAGAATCTATTAATGACCTGGATCTCAAATCAAGCAAAAGCAAAAATAAATCTAATTAAAAGAGGTAAGGAAGAAAAGATAACATAGATAATGAAGTAATATCAATACTAAACATATATGCACTATGTGATATAGCATCCATATTCTTAGAGGAGAAGTTAAGTGAGTTGCAAGAAGAAACAGTAAAACTAAACTAGCAGGGGATTTCAACTTCCCTCTTTCAAAACTACATAAATCTAACCACACAATAAACAAGAAAAATGTTAAGAAGGTGAATAGAATTTTAGAAAGGCTAGGTACGATAGACTTTTGGAGAAAATTGAATGGGGATAGAAAAGAATATACCTTTTTCTTAGCAATACATGGCACCTACACAAAAAATTGACTATGCATCAGGGCATTAAAAACTTCACAATCAAATGCAGAAATGCAGAAATAGTAAATGTACCCTTTTCAGATTATGATGCAATAAAAATTATGTGTAATAAAGGACCATGGGAAAATGGGCCAAAAAAATTGAATGGAAACTAATCAAATCCTGAAGAATGAGTTGGTCAAACAACAAATCATAGAAACAATTGATAATTGTATCCAAGAGAATGACAATAATGAGACAGTATATCAAAACTTTTGGGATGCAGCCAAAGCGATTCTTAGGGGAAATTTTATATCTCTAAATAGTTACATGAATAAAATGGACAAAGAGGAGACACAGATATGGTGGTGATACCTAAACCAGGAATGGCCAAAACAGAGAAAGAAAATTATAGACCAGTTTTCCTAATGAATATTGATGCAAAAAATCTTAAATAAAATATTAGCAAAGAGATTACAGCAATTTATAACCAGGAGAATACACTATGATGAAATGGGATTTATACCAGGAACGCAGGGTTCATTTAATATTAGGAAAACTATCAGCATAATTGATCATATCAGTAACCAAACTAACTGAAATTATATGATTATCTTGATAGATACAGAAAAGGCATTTGACAAAATGCAACACTTGTTCCTATTAAAAACATTAGAGAAGATAGGAATAAATGGAGTTTTTCTTAAAATAATAAGTGACATCTCTCTAAAACATTCAGAAAGCATTTTATTTAATGGGGATAAGCTAAAATCATTCCCAGTAAGATTGGGGTGAAATGAGGTTGCCCATTATCACTCCTATCATTGAATATTATATTAGAAATATTAGTTTTAGCAGTAAGAGAAGAAAAAGAAATTAAAGGAATTAGAGTAGGTAATGAAACAAAACTATCACTCCTTACAGAACATATGATAGTATATTTAGAGAATCCTAGACAATCATCCAAAAAACTACTAGAAACAATAACTTTAGCAGAGGTGCAGGATATAAAATAAACCCACATAAATTATCAGTATTTCCATATGCCACCAATAAAGCCCAGCAGCAAGGGATAGAAAGAGAAATCCCATTTAAAATAACTGTAGGTAATATAAAATATTTAGGAGTCTATCTGCCAAAACAAAGCCAAGAACTATATAAACACAATTATGAAACATTCTTCAAACAAAGAAATCTAAACAATGAGGAATATCAAGTGTTCATGGGTGGGTCTAGCTAATATAATAAAAATGACAATTATGCCTAAATTAATCTATTAAGTGCCATATCAGCCAAACTGCCAAGAAATTACTTTCTAGAGCTAGAAAAAAAAATAACAAAATTTATTGGGAAGAACAAAAGGGCAAGAATATCAAGGGAAATAATGGGGAAAATTGCAAAAGAAGGTGACTTACAAACATAAAAGTAAAATTTATTCATCATCATGGTACTGCTAAGAAACTGAATAGTGAATCAGTGGAATAGATTAGATTTATAAACCATGATAAAAAAAATCTGTTTTTTGATAAATCCAAAGACACAGCTCCTTGGATAAGAACTCATTATTTGATAAAAATTGCTAGGGAAACTGGGAAATAGAATGGCAACTAAGAATTGACCAATACCTGTTGACTAACATTGACAGAATTAACAGAATTGACTAACATCCTGTACTAAGATAAGGTTGAAATGGGTTCAAAATGTAAATATAAAGGATGATACTATAAGCAAATTAAAACAAAGGAGAGTCTACCTCTCAGATCTGTGGAGAAGGGAGGAATTATGACCAAAGACTAGAGAGCATCATGAAATGCAAAATGGATAATTTTGATTACATTAAATTTTGAAGTTTTTGCACAAATAAAACCAATGCAGCCAAAATTAGAAGGGAAGCAGAAAGCAGGGAGGAAATGCTTACAGCCAGTGTTTCTGATAAAGGCCTCATTTCTAAAATATGTAGAGAACTGATTTAAATTTATAAGAATACAAGCCATTCCCTAATTGACAAATGGTCAAAGGATATGAACAGATAATTTTCAGTTGAAGAAATTAAAACCATTTCTACTCATATGAAAAAATGCTCTTATCCACTATTGATCAAAAAAATGAAAATTAAGACAATGCTGCGATGCCAGTACACACCTGTCAGATTGGCTAAGATGACAGGAAAAGATAATGACGAATGTTGGAAAAGATGTGGAAAAACTGGGACACTGATACATTGTTGGTGGAACTGAATGAATCCAACCATACTGGAGAGCAATTTGGAACTATGCTCAAAAAGTTATCAAACTGTCCATACCCTCTGATCCAGCAGTGTTTCTGCTGGGTTTTTATCCCAAAGAGATCTTAAAGGAGGGAAAAAGACCCACACATGCAAAAATGTTTGTGGCAAGAAACTGGAAACTGAGTGGATGCCCATCAACTGGAGAATGACCGAATAAGTTATGGTATATGAAATAGTGTGGTTATAGAATATTGTTGTGTAAGAAACAACCAGCAGGATGATTTCAGAGAGGTCTGGAGAGACTTACATGAACTGATGTAGAGTGAAATGAGCAGGACCAGGAGATCATTGTACACAGCAAAAAAACTATACGATGATCAATTCTGACTGATGTGGCTCTTTTCAACAATGAAGTAATTCATGTTGCTGAAGAAACTGAGGCAAGACAGATTAGATTTTAATATTTTAATTGTGGAGAATTCAGAGGACCAAGCCAAGTTGGCTCCATAGGACTCTTGTCCAAAGCATTCAGCAGCTTTCAGCGAACATCTAAGTCAGGAGACTTTTAGCTATAGAGGAAACAAAGGCATATAAGGGGGATGAGGACACAGGGTGAGCAGACAAGCATAATTCCGGGAGAGGCCCATAACTTAGTCCTGACATGATGAGAGTCAAATTAAGAAGGTCAAAGGCAGGATTCATCGAGGAGAGGGGGTAATACTCAAATGAAGGGGGGATTATCCCAGCAAGGATTGAGATAAGGCACCTGGAGTTATATGATATAATGGAATGTAAAGTGACCAGAGCTTTAAGATTTTTTTGTAATTCAATTTCTCCCAGTCCTAATGACAAGGAAAAAGGAGTGGAGCTATAATAATTTTTAATAATTTAGGTCATAACAGATTGAGGCCAGTTCCAATGATCTTGTGATGAAGAGAGCTATCTACACCCAGAGAGAGAATTGTAGGGACTGAGTGTGTATCACAACATAAGATTTTCACTCTTTTTGTTGTTGTTTGCTTGAATTTGTTCTAGGGCATATTTGTATAATTACACATTCTGAAAAACTTCAGTAGTTACACTATAATTTTTATCTTATCTTCTTATATATATGCCAGTCTAAAATGATAGATCTCGTGCTGGCCTCTCAAATTTATTGATTAATAGTCAAATTTATTTTGCCTTTTGCTTTATAAATAAGAGGTTTCTGAGTAGCTCAGTAGATACAATGTTGGCTTGGAGACTGGAAGGCCTGAGTTTAAGTTTTCCCTCAGATACTCAATTCTGAGACCCTGGCTAGTCAATTAACCTCTGTTTGTTTGCCTTAATCCACTGGAAAAGGAAGTGGCAAACCACTCTGGTAACTTTGCCAAGAAAATCCTATATGGGGTCCCAAAGTTTTGGACACAATTGAACAACAACAAATCCTTCATTAAAAAAAAATCATGTCTTCATTATTTAAATTTTCCTGACCTTGAAATGCTTTTAAATAAGCTATTACAGATAATTAAAAAAATTTTAAATTACATCGTTTTAATAGTATTTTATTTTTCTAAATATATGCAAAGATAGTTTTCAACATTCACCTTTGCAAATTTTTTCTCTCTCCCCATTCCCCTATCTTCTTTCCAAAAGAGCAAGAAATCCAGGGAAAAGGAGGGAGGCAGGGAGAAAAGAAGGGGGAAAGAGAGAGATAGACAGAGATAGAGAGAGACATAGAGACCGAGAGACAAGGGGAGGGGGGGAGGAGGATGATAATGAGAGAAAGAAAGGAAGAGAAACAGAAAAAGAAAGAAAAAAGGAGAGAGAGACAGAGACAAAGAAATAGAAACAGAGACAGAGGAGAGTATGAAAATGAGAGAAAGAGGAAAAGAGACAGAGAACAAGAGAGAAGGAGGGAGAAGAAGGAAAGGAGAGAGGGGGGAGAGAGGGAGAGGGAGGGAGAAAAGGGAAAAGATAGACAGACAGGAATAGAGACAGAAGACACGGGGAGTACGAGAATGAGAGGAAGAGAGGAAGAAAGAGAGAGAAGGAGGGAGAAGGAGGGAAGAAGGGGAGGGGAGAGAGACAGAGACAGAGAGCCCCAGGGGTGGGAGTGTGGGAAGGTTTCCAGGCTGAACTGAGCACTTTTGGAGCAACAGATATGAATTCAAGTAGAGTCTTTGCTCCTTACAATCTGTGTTTGGGGCAAGTTCAATCACCTCTGGCTGCGGTGTTCTCATCTCTGTTATAGCAGATGTTCTCAAAGGTCTGTTTCAACCCTCCATCTATGATCCCACAGCCCCCATGGCAGACAGCTTGTGCAGGAGACTATTTTAGCCAATGTAAAATTTACAGAGGAAAGCAGTCTAGTTAAGAACAGAAAGGTAGGCAGGAGCCAAATTGTGGAGGGTCTTAAATGCCAGATTGAGCAGTGGGAAACAACTCGAGTTTGGGGAGGAAAGGGTTACCTATATCTTGTGAAGATTATTCTTTAGATTCCATCTATGCAAAAAAGTAAGGAGCCAAGATTTCCCTCAATTCCCCCATATACTCAAGGTCAACAGCTTCAAAGAGCTGGGAGGGGAGAGGAAGGGAGGAACCTCATAGGTGCAAATTGTGAAGATTTTTAGCATGCTAAATCTATTATTAAAATATGAAAATATCTATCATCCTACTCTCCGACTAGCCTCTGGGAGATTTCCTGATCCCTGTTCATTTTGTATATTGATAGTTCATAGGCAATTGACTTTTTGTAACTACATGGTTCAATAAACATATTAAATAAAATTGCAGATAGGCTGTCACAGATTCCACCAGAGTGGACCCCAGTTCCCAGTCATCTAAATCTCTTCCTGCTTAGCCTCCCATTTTGGGGAGCGTGAGGGTGGGGGAGGGAGCCCTGAGGAACAATCCCACACTCCTGGCTCTCAGTATAACATTAGGAATTAAGGAGGTGGAGGTTAAGGCTCTCTATTGGGGTTAGGGACTATAATCAACACTGGAAAACAGGATAAATGTGATAACTAGTACTAGAGAACGGGGTCTCCTGGTCTTCTTTTAGGAAAATGGCTCTCCACCCAGTCTAAACTCAGCTCTCAGAACTTTAGGCCACTATTTTAAAAACAAACTTCCAAAACTTAAGTCAACAAATTTTTGTGAAATCCATTTCATTTTGACCTTTTAGGTTCCATAGTAAAAAATTCCAGGTTTTGTGATCTAATCCAGCTTTCCTGCTATTCCTCCCAGTTTCCATAGACGGGAATTCAGGTTTGGGCCTCTACTCAGTTGTCTGGGAGCTCCCAGCCCGATTTCTGCAATTTTTCTTGCCTATGTAATGGCCTGGCAGCCAGAAAGTCCCCCTGAGATTGTAATTCCACAGTTCCACTCCCCAGAATCATTTGTGGTCAACTTGCCTGGCAGTCAGTCACCCCAGCATCACTGGGCAGCAGTCAACAATCCCCAGTGGTGAGAAATAAATTCCAGCCTGAATTTCAGGGCCAGAGAGGGAGAGGGCATCCAAGCTGGTACATGCATGATCCTGTCACTGGAGTTTTGTATACAGCCTCCTACCTTAGAGTGAGCATGTATTCTTCAAGGGGTAGAAAAATAGCAAGTCAAAGATGAACAGGACTGTAATGAGAGTGGAGAGGAAGTGATCCTCTGCACACTCCATCAGTCACTTTTTGTTCCTCCCCAAATTACCATCACTCCAGAGCCCCACAATAAATCATAAGATAGATGGGGAAATTGGGAGGAGCACCTTACCATAGGCAAAGGTAATAATTATAACTAATATATAGTGCTTTAAGGTTTGTAAAGTACATATTATCTCATTTGATCCTCACAACCACTTTGGGAAGTAAGTGCTATTATCTTCATTTTACAAGAGACTAAGGACAAAAGAGATTAAAAACAACTTTTCCAAGATCACACAGGGAAAGTAAAATTTCTTGGGCAGGATCTGAATCTAGGTCTTACCTGACTCCAAATCTAGCATTCTATCCACGGTACCCATCTAGATGCCACATGTACTTATGAAAGTTGACAAACACAGATGTTTGAGTTATCTAGTTCAAACTAGACCATCTATGGATAGTCTGGGGAGTACAGGACAACTGAGAAAAGCACAATTAATGTGTAGAAAGATGAAGCTCTGAGGAGAAATGCGGCATTATTAAAACTAGTTGGTCCTGCCTGCAGTCTTGAGATAGTTGGCATATTTGTATATATATATGTATGTGTATGTATATACATATATATGTATGTATATTTTACACAGAGATACACAGGAGAGAACAATCAAGTTTTCGAATAAAGTTTTTAGGAAATATCAAGATGTTTGAATTAGATATGATACTGGATGGATATCCATGTGGCTATCCCCCGGATACTAGAGAGGACTGAAAGCACTAATAACCGTGGAAGGTAAAATCATGGAAATAAGACACATATACTCATGGTATAGACCAGGGGTACTCAAACTACTGCCCGCAGGCCAGATGCAGAAGCTGATGACGATTATCTCCCTCACCTAGGGCTATGAAGTTTGTTTATTTAAAGGCCCACAAAACAAAGTTTTTGTTTTTACTATAGTCTGGCTTTCCAACAGTCTGAGGGACAGTGAACTGGCCCCCTATTTAAAAAGTTTGAGGATCCCTGGTATAGACTGTTGGATAGCTCTATAAACAGTTGATTAGCTACCCTTATTTTTGTGTTGTTGCTAACAATACCTGATAGATCAATTTACTATTGAATATTTTGAATTCTGCTTTGGCTTCTAAGATCTGACCCCTGCCACAGTTTTATGTCATCTCCAAAAGTAAATACTCCTTGTCTGGCCATATTTGATTAAAGATAAATTTCCATTATATATGAGCTTTTATTTCTGTTTTTGGACAGTTGTTTCAGACAGGATCCTGCTTGTACTAATCCAACAATTAAAATCACCAACCTCATTCTTTTCACCAAACCTCAACTTCAGACAAACAACATATATTTATTTAGCCTCTGTTATCTAATCAGTAGTTTTAGACAGAACCTGAGTATTGTGCAGGTATTGCAGGCAAGAGACAAAGGGATATAAAGGCATGTTCCCTGCCTTCACAGTGCAATGCTGGAGAAACTGAAGCAAGACAGAGATTAAGTTTTTAGTATTTTAACAGTGGAGAATTTGGGCTAGCAAAAACTAGCCAGTTGGATGGGACTCTTGTCTCAAAGCATCCAGCATTGAGTAATTAATTTCAGAGACTTTTATACGACTCCAGCTATTAGGGTAACAAAGGTGGGGGGGGGGGGGGCAGAGCACTGGGTGAGTGGATAACCATTTTAGGAAAGGATCATAATTCAGTTGTGACAAGTTGGGGTTCAAGAAGGTCGGGGGCAGGAGACAGGTGTCTGGGGCAAAAGATATCCAGGCTTTTGAGATAAGCCATCTAGAGTTTTATAACTCACTGGGATGTGAGAGTGACCAGAGCTTAATGGGGTATGGAAAGAGTAGGTGGCCACAATATTTTATTCAGGGTACAGAATAATAACTTAGGGAAACTGAGCCAAAGAAACAGGCATTACAATAGTGCTTACAGTCTACTAGGAGAAACAAGATTAACACATTAAAAAACCCAAATCAAGTAGAAAACACCATGAATATCTGACAAGGAGTTTTATAATTAATGTGTGGGTAGCAGGTGTATCAAATATATATCAGATAAATATCGGCTTCATTTCTAGCCCAGCTGGCCAAAAGATTTGTTCATTCCTAAAAGAATCAACTCCTCCCTTGGAACTCACTTTGGTGACCCACGTTAGCTGGTTGTCATTATATTAATTAGAATTTGTCATATTATCTGAAGAAAAATTTAATCTGAAAATTTCTAAACTACAAAGGTGTAATTTCTAGATTTTCATCTGATGGGAGGGGGGAAAACAATCTTCCATTTAGGATTTATAGATAATTAGGGACTATATTTGAGATCTCATTGAGTTAAGGAGCTCCTAGTGCTTAACTCTTTTAACCAAGAGAAATCGGTGGAACTTCTCTCTTCCTTATAGTATTAGAGAAGTGGCCAAAGGTTGAATGATTTACCCTAGATCTCATTGCCAATAAGTGTCAGAGGTGGTATCTGAACACAAATCTTCCTGGTCCAGCGACTGGCTCTCTATCCACTATTCCACATTGCCTTCTCATTAGAGAGCTAATGAAGCAACAATAATGTCTGTGACATGCATTTCAAATCACATAGCAGAACTGAGATGCTAAATATTATTTCAGAAATTGTTTCTTCCTTCATCTACAATATAAATTTTGGCAGTAGATGGAACTCAGGTCTCCTCAACATGTTGATTTGGGGTCCCTGATATCTGGTCACTCACACGATCTCCCTCTGACTTTTCTTCATCCTTAGGGGCATCTTCCATCTTTTCTTTCTCTTCTTCATCTCTGGAAATTGCAAGCTTTTCTAGAGATGCCATCACTTCATTTCTCAACTCATCTTCAGATTCTTCAAAATTTCTGAAGTGTTCAAAAGAAAAAGTTAATTTTTATCATGTTAAAGAACTGAGGAATAAGCATTTATACTTGGAAGGAATGAGAGACCTCTTTTTCTGATTTGAAGGAATTGCTTCTATTCATTCTCCTCCCAATTTGGAAAAACCCTAATCTTTCCTCCAATTGGAAATAAGATTGCCTAATTTTGTATCACTTGAATGAACTGTTCTTATTTGATTATTTTTAATGTATAAAAGTGTGTCTCCCTATAATGGAGTCCAGCCAAAGCTGAGGAAGGCAACTGGTCCTAATTTGTTGGTCAGTTACTATGCATTGTTTTATAAATCTAAATTTTCAGAAGTTCAAACCTTTGTTTTCTTAATCATTTTATCTTTTCCTCATCACACCACACTAAGATTTTTGAAATACCTTGTATACATACAAGATATACTTAATTATTCCTTTGAGAATTTCATAGTAATTCAGGGTAATAACAACACAACAATAGCAACAATGGCATGTTTATATATATATATATATACATATATATGTATATGTATACATATGTGTATATATATATGCCACTGTTGTTAGTTTATATATTGTATATATAGTGTATATTATGTATATATAGTGTATATTGTATATATAATGTATACATAGTACATATTGTATATATACATATATCACCATTTAAGGTATGCAATGTTTCATCTATATATTTGATTCTCACAACAGCGGGGTAGTGTGGGTATTATTATCCCCACTTTACAGATGAAAAAAACTAAGGGTCATAGAAATTAACTGATTTGCTAAGGATCAGAAAGTTAATGTCTTTGGAAAATTGTCTCGATTTTCCCAAATTACAGGTAGAGACAATAATGCTCATGATATATTTCAAAGGGTTTTCTTTGAAGGCTCAATGAGATAATGTGCAAAACACTATATAAATGTTAGTTTTTGCTATTGTCCATCAGAGAAATCATCTCTAGTAATAGATCAGCCACTAATTAGTTGCATAATCTTAGATGAATCACTTAACTTTTCTGGGTCTGTTTTTTTATCCGTAAATCAAAGAATTATATTAGGTAAACTCCAAGGTCCCCATTATCAATTTTTAAAAAATTATTTTGCATATATTTAACCTCTATCCTATATGCTTGCTCCTGGTCACAGGAGGAGGAGAGAGAAAAACTTGGAATACAAGGTTTTTCAAAAGTGAATATTGAAAACTATCTTTGCATGTAATTTGGAAAAATAAAATACTGTTAAAATTTTTTTAAAACCTTTGAATTTTGATTCATAAAATGTACATTTTGGAAGAGGTGAGCTTTCCTTCCTCATTTATCAGTGAATCAGTATTTTAAATTTAGTCATTAAATAGGCAAAGACCCAACTATTCTTACATTTTCCAGATGTGCAGTGAAACTCCTTGGAACAATGTACAGACTAATCTGGGAATCAATGTTTAAATTACTAAATGGATTTTTTTTAAAGGGGAGAGGAAAGAGGAATACACTCCTTCAGTCAGAGGTATTATTTTCTCTTCCAAAGATGGCGATTTTCATTTCATTCACTTACGTGTCATCATCATCGGATTTGGGCTCCAATTGTTCTTCATCTATATCTGTAGCAGAGATTGGTTCCATCTTCCCCTCCTCTTTATCAATGGGAAGCCAGTATTTTAATGTTTCCACTAATTAAACATAAAGATCTTTATTAAAACAAGGGAGATTCTCTAAGATTTCCTATAATTCCTAATAATTCTGATAATTTTACTGGTGACATCACTATTAATTAATGACAATGAAGAGTCTTCCTCTCTCTCTCACCCAAATCTTGGCCATACTATTTTTTTCTGTGCTTATTTTGTAAATTATTAAAAAGCATTTCTTTGCAACTAGCAAAGACAGGAAAGTAAATAATGGAGACTAAAAGCAACCCAACATGCAATTTTCAATAATTTGTAAGAAGTATCTTGACTACCATCATTTACTTAAGATTAAAGCATTTCCATAGGAGGTAGAATGTTTATCACAGAATCCCCATTTATCAATTCATACCTGAAATATTAGATTTTATGACAGCTTTTTTAGAGTCAGCATGTTGCATTAGAAAAAAAAACACTAAGGTAAAAGGCTCCTTGCAAAGAGATGCTATACATAAAACATTTCAAGACACCTTTAACACGCTATAGAAATGTGAGCTGATGTGATTTTGTGTAAATATAAATATTAATATTTTCTCTGAGTTAAATCCCCCCACTGTTAAATCCCCCATGTGACATAATCTTTATTTGGTTCTTGTAGTAGGTAGCAGCTATTACAGCCTGTTCGATCTCCCAAAGCAATATTATTGGAACGTTAATATTCACATGCAGAACCTCCCCTGCACGGGTTAAATGTGTTAGACGTTTAATCCCACGGTAGTTCTGCCACCAAACCAAAGTCCAAGTCACTCTCCCTTATCCTTAGTTATTGTGTGCTCAGAAAATGAAAAATACTTTTAATGTACTAATTAAAGTCAACTTGAAATAGGAATCTGGTATAGAAAAAACTTTTCCAAGGGTAAATGCAAATTATTGTTTAACTATGTTCGTACTTGTCTCAATCTGTACTGTTATTCAAGAACTGACAGCACCTCATTTAAATACATTTTATGTAAAAAGGCAGTTATTCTGTTGCTGGGAGACAGGGGGGGAAGTAGAGCAGCTATGACTAACCCTTTCAGTCTCCTCCCTCTATCCCCTGCGATTTGCATAGAATCCAAGGGGCATGCTAGGGGTTTGAGAGGAAAATCCTGACTTCATTCAACTTCATTCAACTCTTTCGCTGTTCTGTGAAGCGGATCACGCTGGGAGGGATTCGCCAAGACCGGATCATGACAGAAATGGAAAGGAATTTTCTGACCATAACTAAGGTATGAATTAGACTAAGAGAGTCCAAACGGATGAGAGCACCGCCCTCAGTTCAAAGGGATTGGGATGAGTACATAAGCGCTCTGCTAGCTGTCTAGCACTCCGTGTGACAAAAATAGCCTGCCAGATAGCGGTCCGCTGTGTCCCCGCTAAGATTCCACCTTGAGTCTGATTCCTAGCGGGGCCAACAGCAGCTCGGTAAAAAAAAAATAAATTAAAAAGAAGTGGGTGGTGTGTGAGGACTGGTGCTACGGAGTGATTCGGTGGCGACTCCTAGTGATAAAAGCCAATTCTGCAAAAAGCATGACTTAGTTTGAGGCACAGGAATATTTGTTAGCACGCTTTGGAGCCTTTTATGAGTACTTTTAGCAAGTTTTTTTTCTTCCCCCCCCCAAAAAAAGTGTTTCAGTCTGTAGTTAGTGGGATGCTAAACCGTCTATGTGAAGAAGTCCTTGCCACTTGTTTCACTCCCATGGTTATCATCACTCTCATGGTTATGAGCTCAGGTTCAAGGAGAACCCTGGATGTTACTTAGGATAGTTCCCACGTTTTCCACGTCACTTTTTAGGACGTTTCTTCCTTCTCTTGAGTTAGTTTTGAAATGATGCAGAAAGGAAAGTAAAATGCAATCTCTCAGGTTTTGAGAGCCACGTTGTGATTAAAAACTTTTTTTTATGTATTAGCCAATATGTTCAACACTAACTGGATTATTTTTTAAAATTTATTTTGTGTCATATCAGTTTTCTGAAGTAGAGTGAAAGCTCGATAGACCAATCAGATACGTTTCATTTTTACTTTTAGGAAGATGAATTTTAGTGATTCATGAGATATGTAAGTAAATGAAAGACTGATCGGCTATATGCAAAATTCTTTTCTTTTTAAGATGGTTCCTGTTTTAGCTATGTATTCCGGCCTTCATAATAAAAAGTCTCAGTCTTTTTGTGTCAAAAATACCTCTGGAACTTAGATAAGGTGAATAAAATAAAATACAAAGGAAACTAAATATCCTGAAATAAAATTATCAAAATATTAAAAAAAAAACCTCACAATATCCTGGACTCCTCAAAATACCTATGGGTTAAGAATCCTTGCTAAGAAAGGAGAATTAGCAGAATTAAAATACAAGTGTGAATATATATGTAATTCCTGTTTTAGCTATATATTATGGCAGAGGAAAAAGGTCATCTTTATAATAAGTTTCAGTCCTTTTGTGTCAAGAATAGCTTGGTGGAACTTAGACAAGATAAATGAAATAAAATTATCAAAATATTAAAAAACAACAACTATATCCTAGGAGCAGCTAGGTTGCACAGTGGATAGAGCACCAATTCTGAAGTCAGGAAGATCTGAGTTCAAATGTGGCCTCAGACACTTAACACTTGCTAGCTGTGTGACCCTGGACAAGTCACTTAATACTAATTGCCTCAGCAAAAAAATAAATAGATAAGTTAAAAAACAAAAACTAAAAACAATTTCCTGAATTCCTGAGATGTACCTATGGGTTAAGAACCCTCGCTAAGAAAGCAGAATTAGTAGAATAAAAATACAAGTATGAACTATAATTCCTCTGTTAGCTATATATTATGACAGAGGAAAGAGGTCATCTTCACAATAAGAAGTTTCAGTCCTTTTGTGTCAAAAATAGCTCTGTGGAACTTAGATAAGGTGAATAAAACAAAATACAAAGGAAACTAAATATCCTGAAAGAAAATGATCAATTTTTTTTTTTAAAACAGTATCCTGAAATGTACTTATGGGTTAAGAACTTCAGCTAAGAAAGATTTCTTTAGCAGAATTAAAACACAGGTGTGAACTATAAACAGAGATTGTCAAGGTTGATGAGTATAGTTATCACCAATAAGATTCGTGTATATAAAAAAGATCCTTGAAACATTTAAAAATTATAATAGGAAATGTACAAATAGGATAGAAACAAAGATGAAAAACACATGAAAATAATGTTGGACACAATCTGAACATCACTGACCAAATATTCAAAATTTGACATTAATAGGTAAGTTCTAGTTGGCAATCAAATATCAAAATATCCATAAATAAATTTTCTGGAATATCATTGTAATTCCCAATATAATGTCCGTTTTCTACAAGTACAGAGGCAGGTTGGTGCTCCCCACTGCCCTGTCCTGTCTGCTCCTTCCCCCACCATTTCTTTGGTAATTGAAAGTACATTCTCAGAACATTTCAAATCTAAATCTATTTGAGCTGTCACAGGAGTAGTTAGCTAGCATTTACATAATCGGTTTAAGTTTTGCAAAGAACTTTACATATGCTACTTTCTTTAATCATCATATTCCTATGATGTAGGTCATATTATTATTCTCATTTTCAGACAAGGTAACTAAGACTGGGCCAGACTAATTGCTTTGCCTAAGGTCATACAGCTAGTGTCTGAAGAAGGATTTGAATTCAGGTCTTCCCGACTCTAAGTTCAGAGTTCTATCCATTGTACAAATGGCTTCATTTGGCAAAGAAGGCCTTCAACTATGTTGCCATTTGCTAAATCCTTTGGCATTTAAAGTTAAAAAGCTTTTGACACAGAGGTCTGGGAGGGATTTGAAAGATCATAATTCTATATATGGAAGGGGCCTCAGAGGGCTTTCTAGTCTAATCCCGTAATTTTACAAATGAGGAAATGACTCTCAGGGAAGTTAAAGTGACTTGCTGAATCTCACATAGGTAGATGGAGTCTCTGGCACCAGAACTTTTTCCATTGGGTATACTCAAGTTCAGCTGTGAGATTTCACCTTATTAGAAATTCATCAATTCTGATTTGTTTGTTGAACATACTGAGCAATGAAAAACTTTTTTGTTGTTTAGGTGTTAGTTGTGCCTAATTCTTTGGACCATAGCACACAGGGTCCTTCCATGGCTTGCTATCTCTTTAAGTCTGTGAGAGTTCATATTTGTTTTCCCATGATAGTACCTGTCCTCATTCTCTGCCTTCAATCTTTCTCAACATCAGGGTTTTTTCCAATGAGCCCAATCTTCTCGTTATGTGGCCAAAGTATTTAAGTTCCAGTATTTGACTTTCTAGTGAATAGCCTGAATTATTATTTAAGTATTAAGCGATTTGACCTCCTTGTAGTCCAAGGGACTCTTAAAAGTCTCCTCCAGCAGCACGAATTGATAGCATCAGTTCTGTGGTACTCAGCTTTCCTAACAGTCCAACTCTCACAGTCATTCATCTATATAGACTTTGTAAGCAAGGTGAATCTCCTCTTAAACACTCCATTTCAGGGCTTCTTAAATGGTCTGCAACTTCTTTTGGTTTCATCAGTTGTCAGGTCAAATCAACAAGCACTTCTGAATGTATCTACTCTGTGGCAGACACTGTGCCAAGGACTGGGGATTCAAAGAAAGAAAACAAACAAAAAGAAAACCCAATTTTTGCTCAAAACAAGCTCTGGAAGGGAAAACAACATGCAAACTACCATATACATCTAATATATTTAGAGGATAACTTGAAGATTAATCCTAGAAGGAAGGCACTAAGTTTAAGGAAAATTAAGAGGACTGCATGTTACAAAGGACTTTTGATAGAAGGTAAGACTTTGGCTGAAACTTGAAGGAAATTTAGGAGCAGAAATATGAAGGAAGAAAATGCTAAGCATGGGAGACATCTAGTAAAAAATGTCTTGAGATCAGGAGATGGAGTTTATTGTGAGGAACAGAAAAGAGGGCAGTATCACTGGATTTCAAAGTACTTGGAGGAGAATAAGATGTAAGAAGACCAGAAAGTTAGGAATGGGCCAGGTGTGAAAGGCTTTAAAAGACAAATAGAAGAGTTTATCTTTGATCATGGAGGCAAGGGGAATTGTGAAAGATGGTGGTATTTTAGAACCTTGAAGGATCAGTTTCCCCACAAATATCCCAGTGAAAGTTCTAAAATGGAACAATAATAATAATAAAAAAGAATCAGCTACAATATTCTCCATGCAGTCCACAAAAGGATTCAAAAGATCCTTTTGAAGTAGAATGGAAATAGAGCATATCAGGTGAAAAAACAAAGTGAAAATCAGCCCAGTTCCACAAGTCTCAGGAACAAAGCAGCATCATGAAATGTGACACAGGATCTTATCCATGGCAAAAGACAGGGCTGGACCATTATTTTTTTTTCCTGAGGCATTTGGGGTTAAATAACTTGATGAGGGTCACACAGCTAGAAAGAGTTAAATGTCCGAGACCAGATTTGAACTCAAGTCCTCCTGACTTCAGGGCTGGGACTCTATCCACTGGGCCACCTAGCTGTCCCAGCTGGGCCCTTCTTGATCCAGCAAGAAGGAAGCTGGATGTAGCAATAATCTCAGTCACCTGGCCTTAGAAGTGATGTTGTTAGAAATGATATATTTCTTCCCCTAGGCTATCCTTCCCTGCTGAGCCCACAAATATTTCCTCTCAATCTCCATCTTTCCAAGTCTGTTAGCTTCCCTATTGCCTACTGATCTCAGCTCTCCTGTGTCCTAGAAATCTCTTCACTTGGGCTTATACCCCCTCTAGTTACCCACCTCGGTCTTTCTTGCTCTTTACTTCTAGAAGTCTCTAGAAGTCCTCTCCACAACCTCCTTCTATTTCCCTTTGCAATCTGGCTTTCCTGTAAATGAGTTAGTGACAGCTGGATGTCACTGGCCTCCAGGGATGACATATTGAGTCAAGTAGAACAAGGAGCTTTCATCCATTAAGAGGTATTAATTTTGGAGCAGGATTTCTGGCATCCCAGTGAGAAATTTGGCTTCCTGCCTTCACATAGATCTGGTGAGAACAGAACAGCACCTAGGCTGAAACATAGATTCTAATTGTATAAATAATAATGAATTTGTATTATTAGAACTTATAATCATGTAAAATATGGTAATTGGTTCCAGTCCAATGAAAATATGAAGTATGAATTTGAATAATTTTACTTCAGGGGATTAATTATTCACATTAATCAGGAACTAGCTGTACCATCACTTTTACCTTATAGCCAACAAGGGCCTAGAGCTCAGAGTTTTTAATCTGGAGCTTGGAAGAAGGAAAAAATCACATATTTATTTAAAATAAATAATTTCCTTTGTAATTCTATACATTTTTGTGATTTTAAAATATTATTCTAAGGGGTCCATATACTTCACTGAATTTCCAAAAGGGTCCCATAACAATAACAAAAAAGGTTAGGAACTTTTAGCCTACAGGTACATAGACATGCAATTAATTATGACTTTATCTAAGAAAGAAAAAAACTCTCTGAAAATAATTCTCTTTCAGCTTCACCACCCTCGTATAAGATTATTAAAGATTCACAAATACATACATACACATATGCACACACACCCCTCTGCAGAGAAAAATAGAGAAAATCATCCTAGTAACTGATTTTTAAGAAAAATGCTTTAAGCATCATTTCATCAGATAAATTAGTTTGAATGAAGTGTGAAATTTTCTCTTTAGTTTTTGGGGAAAACTCAGCCTGTAGTTCTCCAACACACCTCATAAAGAAAAAATAAATTTTTAGGAAAGGGTTGAAAATCAGCTTGCCTAATCTCAGAAAGATGAGGCTCTGGTCTTTTACCTGTAGACAATAAATAAATAAAGAGGTGTTCAGGAGTAGCTAAGGATCCAGGAATTAATTATGTACAGTCATTGCTTGCCCATGATGCTCAGAGACTTATAATTATCCTAAGCAGCTGTCAAAAAATCCATATGGTTATATTCTTTCATAAAAATGCCTTTAGAGAAATTGTTAGGAAATAGTCAATATGAAGATGCAGGGTTATTGATTAATTCATTTCATGGGCAGCTGCTACAACCATGAACACCTGGAATAATGAATCCAGAAGAGATTTTTTCCCCCTCTAGACCTTTTCTAAGAACTATAAGGTCTGGAAGTCAGTGGTGGATGTTGGGGCGGGGTAGGAAAATTATTCACATTATCCCTCAAAAGTGTGTTGTTACTTTCTCAGGGTTTTGCAAGAAACATGTACCTGTATAATAATGATTTTTTTTTCCTCTTCCCCTCATCCCATTTATCTTTCTTGAAACAAACTCAATACTTGATTTTGAAGACTACAAGTCAACACAACAAGAAAAATTTAATGTTGATTTATCTCTTCTGATTCCCTTATTTTCTGTCCAATCTCTACTCAACACAAAAAAAACATTAGATCAGATTCTGAGAATACTGACCAAATTCTGTAAGTTATAGTTTTGCATTGGAGTTGAAAAGGTACTAATGAATCAAAATTCCTAATGTTGTTTTCTTTTTTAAAAAAATCAAATAAACTGAATGCTAACTCAAGTCAGAATATATAAGAACTTTATATTAGAAGGACAGTTTTTCTTGTTGTAGTCTTACCTGTCACTATGTACAACAAGTGAATCAGAATTATATTTATATATAATATATATGTATATATCTACATATTATATTACATAATATATATGATGAGAGAGAAAGAGAATAATAATTTAAATTTGCCATCAAGAGATTTGGTTAAATCCCTAGGGCCTCAGTTTTCTTATTTTTAAATGCGATTTGACACTTTCTAAAGTACATTTAAGCTTTATAATTCTCTTTTTTTCTCTTCTGATATATTGGCTTATTCACCACCCCCAAAAAATACCTGAAGGCAGCCTGGAGGCAGAGCAATGGCTCATACTTCAGGAAACCATTGCTAACTTCCAAATTGAGATCAAGAATAAGCTTTTGCCATAATAGTTATTAATTCTTAATGACCCCATTTGAGATTTTCTTAGCAAAGATACTGGAATGGTTGGCCATTTCCTTCCAACTCATTTTACAGGTGAGGAAACAGACAAACAAAGTTAAGTGACTTGCTCAGGTTCACAAAGTTAATGTTTGAGGCCAAATTTGATTCCAGGCCCAATGTTCTATCTATTCACTGAGCTGCCTCTACTACTATTACTTCTACTAGTTCAATATTTACAGTATTATTTCAAGAAAGAGAGAACTGAGGCTGAAATTTAGATGTAAGATTTTGAGTGAAATGTGAAACTAAGGACTTCTCAGAATAATAACCTTAGGTAATTCAAGAATCAGCACCAGGGATCTGTTAATCAGGCTCTGGGAAGAAAAGCAAAGACTTGCTCTTCCAGCAGAAAACATCAGAGATAACCCCCTTGACCTCTACTCAACTGCTTAGAGAAGAACCTGACTAATTATTTAATGGCCTGGAGATATTCGAAAAGTCTCCAAACTAGCTTTCTTTATTGCTTGAGAAAGCCTGAGGTAAACCAAATCTCCCTAATTATTTTAGAAACCTTTAATCCCTCTGGTTTAATCGATTACTAACCTCTAAATGAATCTCCGGAGTTATTGTGAGGGATTATGTGGTTTCTCATAAATCATTAACTAAGGTAGATTGAACCTATAAAGTGAATTTTAGTATATGAAGGTCTGATGGGTTTGGGAAAAAATGAAATTCTTTTTCCAAACATTACAATAGAGTGCCCATATCAGCTCAAGCAAGCATTTGCAAACATTGTAACAAGGTGACTACAATAAATTTAGGCAAACACATATGCAATAGGGCAACTATACTGGCTTGACTAGAATTTAGCAAACTTTTGCTACTTCTATTTGAGCAGGCAGTGAAAATTAACCAAATAAGGGGAAGGAATCACTGGATTGCTGTGGTTTTTGACTATTTAAATCACCTCTAAGCCTTTGTAAAATTGGCCTCCTTTGTCTGAGACTCCAGTGAGTGGACTGCCCACTTCTTATAAGATTCTAATAAAACTTCTGATCTTCACCTTGAGAAATCTCTGAGTAGTTGTTTTGAATAAGGGGTTGCCATCCCACACAATTTCTTTCCCTAGACAATAAGATTCACAAAGATCGTATATGTGTACACATACGTGTATATGTAGATATAGATCTGTACATATATCTTATGTGTATCTATATATATGTATATATATATATGTAAATATAAAATCTGTATCTTTAAAAGAAAACAAAAACTATCAATTTGTGGAAAAAAACATATTCCGAATAATATGAAAGGAAATCAACATCAAAGAAGGGATAGCTGTACCAGAAGCTGGTTGGCTCATTGTAATAGGGCAGTGGACCTGGAATCAGAGTGAGTTCAAATAATACTTCAGACACTGACTAGCTATGTTATCCTCAACAAATCATTTAATCCACGTTTGTCTTAGTTTCCTCATCTATAATGTGGGGATAATAATAGTACCCACCTCTGAAGGTGGTTGTGAGGATTAAATGAAATAATTGTAAAGTGCTTGGCACAGTACCTGGCACATAGTAGTGCTACAGAAATATCAGCTATTATTATTAACTCCCTTGAGTGATTGGCAGCCTGGTTTTTCAATAAGACCAAGAATATGCACTGAAAACAAACATTAGGAATTCCTGAAGCCACTTATCGCTTCCTCAAATTAAAGCACTTTGTATCTTATATCTTGTGTGTAAGCCTTTATCCAAAAGACCCCAGGAGCAGCATCTAAGGGGATGATGAGGTACTATGAGTTCCTGGACTTAGGAGTAAGCATGCGGACTAGAAGCAGGAAGGGCCACAACATGGAAGAGCAAAAAGACCGTAAACTTTACTTTCAGCTAGTATTAAAAAAAAATTATAGAGTAAATAAGAGTTAATTGGACAATACAGATTTGATGGGAAAAGAATTACCTCTTTAACAACCCTAAATTAATTTTCTTCCCCAATAGGAGAGTAAATCTTCTATTCTAATCATTCTTCTGGTCATTCTAATATTCTGAAAGACAATATAGCTCCCTAGAAAGAAGGTAGGATTCAAAGGAAAAGAAAAATAATATATAACCCTGCTTTACTCTCAGCCACAGTGTAAAGGATTCAGTCTATTCCCTATAGATGTCCCTTAGAAGCTTCACTCAGAGACAAGATGTTGTGAAGACCTGTGTTGTTGGTTCCATTGCCACAACAGAGTCTGAAGTAGGACAGAGAGGTTCAGAAAAGGAACTGTAAGGAAATGTGAGAGCTATTATTAATCACATTGTAGGAGGAGACATCCTTGGGCCTCTTAATCCACAGAGATCTATTTTTGCATGGGATTAACAAGTAATAAAAGAATGAATATTATAATGAGAGGCAGGTTTATTCTAATGAGGGTCTGGGGGAAATGACTCTGATCACTCTGTCCTGATCAAAGAGACCTGTGTATACCCCATCATCCTATCTAGGATAATCTAGACAAAAGGAGAATCTAGTTTTACTCAGACTTGTCTGAGTGAAACTCAATGGGCTGGAGTACATCAATTCACTGAAACTGAAATTTCTTTACTTTTTTTAACAGATCTGAGTTTTCTAGTTGGGTCAGTTTTGCCCAAAATTTCATCTCATTTATGAGTCCTATACTTGAAAGGCTACCTGACTAATCGTTAAGAGTTGATTTCTAAATGAGTAAAAGAAAGGGGGAAAAACTTTAGTCCTGATTCAATAATTGGCTATTAATATAAAAGAGAAATAACCATTTCTTTCATTTTAGACATTTACTGTGTGATCTTGACCAAATCATTTGACCTCTGTTTATCTTAATCCACTGGAGAAAGAAATGACAAACCATTTCGGTATCCTTGTTAAGAAATCTCCATAGACAGTAGGATACACAGAGTCTCAGAGTCAGACATGACTGAATGATTAAATAACAATCAAATCAAAGGTTAATAACAAAGGGCAAATAACTCCAGTAGCCTCTCTAGAGAAGAGGCTACAGGAAGATGGGCCAGGAGACAAAAGAAAGGGGGGGAAAGGGCAGAAATCTGATTTTAGTGGTGGGAGGAGATAATACTGAAGAATGTTACCATGGGAGAAGAGAGGTATTCTATAAAGGGAGATGGGGAGTATAATTGGGTTTAATTTGAAAAGATAAGATGCTTAGAAAAGAAAAGAAAAGAAATGTGTCATGATAAGGGGAATCAGGGCTGTTGGGAATAGTTGGTATTCAGAACAGTAGAAAGGAGGAGATTCAAGGCAAATGGGGGAAAAAAATTACCAAGGGAAGGGCAAAGATCTGTAAAGAATTACATAATCAGGGAGAAAATACCTGCAATGAGGTAATAATCCTTTTTATCATTAGAAGAAATGGTAATTCTAAGAATAAAACACAACCAATAAAAATGGGGTGGACAAGAGGAGCAAGATCTATGAGTTAATAACAGAAACTGTCTAGAAAATGTAACTCAAAATAGATCCCCCTTAGAAGATTCATTGATTTATGGGCTTTTTTTGTGTGTGTTGATTTTGTGTTTTATGCATTCGATCTGTGACAAAATAAGGGAATCATGTTTGAAATGCAAGTATCTTATATCTTACCTTCAGTACTTATGGTTGCTGAGATCCCTTTACCTAGATCTGTAGAGACCTACACACAAACTAAATTCTAAAGTTACCAGAAGAAATTCTGCATGTAGGCAAAATGCATCAGTTATGATTTAGGGCACAGATCACTTAGACTGAATTCAGACCATGTAAGCCTTAGGGCCACAGGTTATATTTGTTTACTAACTTGCCTATCTTAAAAGAGAAGAGCTAGAGTAGGGAATCAAACTCCCATTGTTAGCTGAATTCTCTTTAAACATGGGAAAGGATTACTTTCCTAAAAATAAATTGAAGTGCTAAATAAAAGCTATACAGAACATAGGCTCAAATTCTTGTTAAGAACTGCGGGAAGAAATTCTGGGCATCATGATAGATTTATTTTGTCCATTGGAAAATAATTTGAGATCATTCAGTGGCTCCCAGAATATCAATTGAACTCTAAACCATCAAATACAAGTTCACCAATTCTATTTATCCTACTAATCATAATCTGTTATTTGATTAGACAAAAAGGAAAGAAACCCAACCTACTTGTAAATTCACAGGTCTATTATACAATGCTTAGCAAAGGACATTTCCATTTTCTCACTTGTTTTTCCATGCCACAGATTTTTAAAAAATCATCTTTTTGTTTTTTCATAGGTCTCTGGCCAAAGTTCAAAGGGGGCAATTATGTGTTTAATAATAAACTTCATACCAAACTCTTGTTCATTTGCAGAAAAGGAGTCACTGGCTAGCTCTGCTGCTGCTAACATATTCATTAGTGTCCCTGGTGATTCCTGATTCCACTGTTTCCTATTTTCTGAAGCATCTTCAGTTATAACAACTTGGCCATCTAGAAGACAAAGTGTTAATAGGAAAAAAATTTAAATGACTTTTTTTTTTGGCTTTTAAGTAGAATCACAAAATGTTAGAATTGGAAAGGGTCCTGAAAGAACATCTAGTTCAACTTTCTTATTTTACAGAATAGCAATCCAAGTACAAGGAAGTAAAGTGATTTAGTGAAACACACACACACACATGCTAAGTGCTAAAACCCTTTCTCCATTTGTTTGCATTGTAAATTTAATTATTTTTTCATTATAAAAACTTTTCTCATATTTAAATTTTAAACTAGATGTATTTATCTTCCTAGTTTATTTACTTGGTTCAGAAATCAGCAATAAATTGCGTAGTCCCTCTAATCTCTCCTGATTTCAGTGCTTCATCATAGCATGAAAGTGGACCTGAGTTCTCAAGATGTATAGCGTATAAACAAACTCTTGCCAGTCTTTCAAACCAAAAAGCATCGGATTATGGGTGCTAACTCTTGTCTAAGGACCATCCTAGCTAAGTTCATAGAAGCATAGGATCATACATTTACTGCTAACATGAAAACTCTTTGAGGACAAGAAGTCTCTCACTTTGATGTTTGTATTCTCAACACTGAGTAGACTGCCTGGCACATAGTAGGCATTTAATACGTATCTGGTAGTTGTTAGGAAGGGATTTTAGAAACTGTCTATTCCAATCCTTTTATTTTACAAATGAGGAAACCAAGGTTCAAAAAAGTAGAAGAGTTGACATGTGAACCCAGATCTCCTGTACTCAAATGCAGTAATCTTTCTACTTCAACACTGTTCACTTCCCAGGTTGATCATGGAATAATAGACTTATTGCCAAAATGACTCAGAAAGACCATGTCCTAAGGCATAGAAGGTTGTGATTTGCACCAGGGAAGGGAATATCCACCCCCACAAAACTACAGATTCTTGATGTATTTCAAAATTCCCTTTTTGTGCAGATATTTTACAAACAGGTAGGGTGATGTTTCACTGTAGTATGAAATATTAGTCAAGTCAATAATCCGAGTCAATTTTCATGACTGTAATTAACAATTTTCTTCTGACCATTCATTCTCCATCTTGCTTGGGACATATATGTAAAATGCATGGCTGCATGCATGGAACAACTTGCTTTGAACATGTATTCTATCACTCCTTCTAAGTCCACTTTGTAAGAAAACCTAGAAAGAAAGTGATGATGGTCAAAATGTGAAATGATACCATACATGGGAAGGCATGGAATGCTCACCGAGGGAAAAAATGGTAACAGGAAGAGGTTTCATATAATTGCTGTTGCTAATTAATATCCCTTTCAACCCAACTTTTCTATGAAAAATTTTAAGATGAGAGAGATAAATTATCTTGGCTAATATGAGTGATGATGATAATGATAGTTCACAGCTATATAGCAATATAAAACACTTTCCTTACAATAAGTCTGTGAGATCATGTATGCATTATTATCCCTAGTTTCAAATGAATAAACTAAGGACCAGAAAAATCAAATTACCTGCTTGGGGGTCACATAGCTAATAAATAATAGAGTAGGAGCTATAATCCAGTTGTCTTGATTCAGAGCCCACTGTATATCACACTGGGTAGAATCCACTATAGAGAGAAAGTGAATTACCAGATAATACCCTAAAGAGCTAGGATTCTGAACCTGTTTTTATGCCATGGACTCCTTGGGTAGTTTAGTGAAACTAGACTCAGAATAATGTTTTTAAATGTGTAGGATTATGAAGGAAACCAAATATATTGAAATATAACAATAAAAATGTGAAAATAATTGATAGACCCAAACCTAAGAGTCCCCATCCTAAAGATAATCTCTCTTCATAATTTTGTATCAGATTCTGTAGATTTCTTCTGAAAAGGAGGAGCTATAAAATGTGCCCTAGTAGTTCAGCTTCCCTTGGTTCCCCATCCGTGTTGACCACTGGACTCACCTCCAGCACTGGTAGAACAGGCTGAGGTGATGTTTGCTCCCTCTATCATATGTAGCAGTGTCTGAGGAGCTCGAACACTCCAGTGCCTCCTCTTTTCTCCAGTAACAACACCTTGCTTGGAAGCAGCTGAAACAGGAAAATAATGAAATAATTCAGAAGCAGCTAAATTGTGGGTTTGCATGTCTTATGATATGTTCAAGAACTGGAAGTACTTCTGAGAGTTGGAGAAACCAGAAATCATAAATAGGTCTATTCTCATTTTACTCTACATCACAGGGATCTGCCCATAACGCCAATACAACCTCATTTGCTAATATGGCTGAAGCAATGGAGCCTCCATTACAGTAAGCACAAGCATTTCAGAATTCCAAGAGACCAATAACTGGATTGCATCAAAAGCCACTGCCCAGGTAGAAGAATAGTTGTAATAGCAATAGCTAACATATATTGCATATATATATCACTTTAAGATTTTCAAAATGCTTTGCAAATAATACCACATTTGATCTTCATAAAAACCCTGGGAAGTGTAGAGACAAGGAACTGGAAACTGAGTGGATGCCCATCAGTTGGAGAATGGCTGAATAAATTGTGATATATGAATGTTATGGGATATTATTATTCTGTAAGAAACAACCAGTAGAGAGTCCTGGAGAGACTTATATGATGCTGAGTGAAGTGAGTAGAACCAGGAGATCATTGTACATGGCAACAAGAAGATTATATGATGATCAGTTCTGATAGATGTGGTTCTCTTCAACAGAGATGATTCAGGCCAGTTCCAGGAGACTTGTGATGAAAAGGGCCATCTGTACTCAGAGAGAAGACTATGGGAACTGAGTATGGATCTCAACATAGTATTTTCACTCTTTCTGTTGTTGTTTGCTTGCATTCTGTTTTCTTTCTCATTTTTTCATTTTTGATCAGATTTTTCTTGTGCCACATGATAAAAGTAGAAATGTGTATAGAAGAATTGCACATGTTTAATATATATTGGATTACTCACTGTCTAAGGGAGGGAGTGTAATGAAAAGGGGGAGAAAAATTAGGAACACAAGATTTTGCAAGGGTGAATACTGAAAACTATCTATGCATATATTTTGAAAATAAAAAACTAAAAAAAATATCACAAAAAACCCTGGGAGGTAGGTAGTGCTATTATGTCCATTTCACAGGTGAGGAAATTGAGGCAGGTAGAGATTATATGACTTGCCTAGAGTCACACAATTAGTATTTGATGCTTACAATACCTCTATTTTGTTCTTGTATTTTCTCCAATACCTTTCTTTATCCCAGGTTGTCCCATACTCCCAGATCACCATCATTTATGGATTCTATATTTTAAATATTCTGTGATTAAATTAACATGGGAAAAGCTGGGCTAGGAAAGGAAAATTTAAGGATAAAAGTTGAAATGTGGCCTTTAAAGGTTATAAGTTAGAGAAAAATAATAACAATCATTGTCAATAGGTATATTTACTACATTTCTCTCTAGTTTAGCCAGTATATCAAAGTTAATTACTTTTTTGAGTATCATCTAAACCTCAAACTTCTATACCCTTTTTAAAATAATGATATTGACAGTTACTATGTAGAATCATTGACTCTCCAAAGTAGAACTGCCCTCCAGGAGACATCTAGTCCAATTACTACTCAAAGTACAAATTCTCTTTTTTGTAGACCTGAAGTGATGGAGATCTCACTATTTTCTAAGGCAGAGCATTTCATTATTAGATAACTTTGAGTGTCAGTAAAGTTTTTTAATTATTATATATCACTCAGCAAATATTTATTAAATGCTTATATGTACTCTAAGTTTGCTACCCTATAATTCCATCCATTGTTGCTAGATCTCTTGTTAGTGCTAAGTAGTATAAGCCTAATTCTTCCCTAACCACAAAGCTTCAGATTTTTAAGGACTATTATTTAGGAAACACTCATCCTTTTAGATTTCCTATAAAATTAATGTTAGCTGTTTTTAAGTAAATCTTGTCAGGGCTTATCCTAGCTTATGTGTGTAGAAGGTAACTAGTAAGGAAAGGATAAGTCAGGGAGAAGCTTCCAGAAAGTAGAACAAGGTTGAAACATAGGCTCTCAGCACTAGCATGCATGGCAATGAATGATAATAGATAATTCCAAGAAATTATGGTCATTAGAGTGAGAATAGGTCAGGAAAACTATGTAGTTATGTCTCCTGAAAAGCATTGGTTTTAAGTAGATCTCATGATATGATATATCTTGGAAGAAAGAAAGGAAGGAAGAAAAAGGGAAAGAGGGAGGGAAAGAGGGAAAAAAGAAAGGAAGAAAGGAAGCATTTTTCCTTCCTGTTTGCTCTGTAGCCTAATTTGTTCCAATTTTCTTTCAATGTCCTGAAAGGGCAGAGAAAATAGGAGAATTTTAAAAGCACAATTGTATATACACATTATTTTCAGTGGGTCCATATTTTTTTAAAGGCCAACATATCAATTTCTGCCTGTATTTTCCTAAAAAATACCTGCTTCTGGACAATATATTTTTTCCAAAGCTTGGTCTGTCTCATCTTCGGATTCATTCATAAGCTGCTTTTCCTTAAGCTTCATACCATCCTCAAAAGTCAAAGTTTCATTCAGTGCATCTATTTCCTGAAAGAAAACCAGCATTTAATGAGAAACACAACAAATATTCAGAAAAAATTTGTGAATCCCTCATCAATATCATTTGGTATATCAGGAACACAGTATCAATCAGTTAATAAGCGTTAAGTGCCTACTATGTGCTACACATTGTGCTTAGACATAGACAAAAATGAAATAGTCTTTCTCTTCAATAAGTTTCAACTCTAACAGAGGAGAAAAAAATATATATTTATACACACATGCCCCAGGCACCAGAGGCTACAATCTGTCCTTAAATTGGACAAAAGCAGATGGGAATTTAAGATTCATGGTTCCTTGCCTTTTTTTTTTATTCTTCAGGCATTCAAGTATAATATTCAGATACAGTCCCATTTCTAAGAGAAACAATACCAAAGATCCCAGGATACAGTAAGAAAACATTTGCTACCTGTATTCCCACATAGGCCAGTACTAATTAATATGAGTCACAAGTATTTGGGTAAAATAGGACTGATTATACTGCTTAGAATACAGAATTAACAATCTCATTTTAACTAGTGAAGTGTGAAAATTAGTTGAAAAGATGCTTCAAATAAACAATAAAATCTTAATCAAGTTTGTACTACTCAAGCCACTTTTCCACTGACTTTTCACTGTTCCACCTAAAGATTAACTTTAGCTAATTAAATCTGAAAGAGGCAGCATGAATAGTGAATAGAAAGCAGGCCTTGGAGTCAATATGGTATCTTGTCTTATTTAAAAGATCAATGAGAGAAATAAGGTTTTGTAATATTTTCTCAAAGATTTAATAAAATATACAAAGTACTAATTATTCATCCTAATGTGTTTTGATTTAATCTTACTAGAAAACTCATCATAAAAAGAAAATACCTATGTATTGAAGGGGGGAAATCAAATGAGAGAATTCATTCAAGAAGATTTTCTTTTTAAAAAAGGTGATTTATTTGTGCACAATCCCAGAATTCAACAGGATCCCCAAATAAATCTGTTGTAATCATTCTTTTAAAAAGGACAACAATTCAGTTCCACATTAGTGATGTTGTGAAAGAAGAAAAAGTTTCCAAAAGGGAAAAAAATTAAGAAAATGAAAAACAATATGCTTTAGTCTGTATTCAGACTCCATAAGTTCTTTCTCTAGATGTGGTTGACATTTTCCATCATGAATCTTTTGGAATCATCTTGGATTATTTTATTGCTGAGAAGAGCTAAGTCATAGTTGATCCAGGCACAATACCATTAGTACTGTGTACATTATTCTCTTGGTTTTGTTTGTTTCATTTACATTAGTTCATGTAAACCATAATTTACATGTTTTTATTATAATTACCTTCGATTGCTAGTCTCTTTAGCATATGAGACAAATGGTCATACAACAATGATGATTTCCATTAAGGTGGAATCATCTATCTCCTAAGGAAGTCTCTTTCATTTTGGGGACATTTTCCCCAAATCAAACCTAAATCTGTCTTTTTGCAACTTTCGCTTATTGCTTTTAGTTCTATGGTCTGGGCCCAAAAAGAACAAATTTAATCCCTTTTCCACATAATAGCCTTTTAAAATTTCATTTTTTTGTGAGGCAATTAGGGTTAAGTGACTTGCCCAGGGTCACATAGCACAATAGCTTAAATACTTGAACACTGCAATCCTGTCCCTTCCTCCCACAAGTTTTCTCTTCTCCAAGGGAAACAACCCCAGCTTCTTCAAACTATTGTCCTAATGTATGATTTCAAAGCTCTTTGCCATTTTGGTTTTCTTCCTTTGAACATTTTCTATCTTACAAATGCCCTTCCTAAAATGAGGCATATAAAACTGAACATAATATTCCAAATGTGGCCTAACAAGGGCATTTTTAATTTTTAAAAAAGGGAATTTAAAAAATGTTTTTATTTCCTATATATTGTTTCATGAGAATATTTATCAAAATACTCTTTGTAAGATTAACAGATGCAAAACAGAAATGTATAATAATTAAACTCATACCTCTTCCTCTTGCATGGTGTTTTCATCAGTAACACATTTGTTTAGATTTATTTCAAACTTCACTCCTCCCTAAAATTAAAAAAAGAAATCTCTTTATTTTTTAATATTCTATTGAATTTCACAATTATAACTAAAGTCATTCTCTTTGAAGAGAAAGAGTTTAAAGGTACTTTCAAACTCCAAGACAACTCCATAATAGCACGGTTAAAAAATCTTTAAGCAAACCAAGCTGTAAAGATAGAGGCTTATGGTCAAAAAGAGATAACAATGCTCATTACCTTAGCCTTGTATTTCTGTTCTAGCATTTTTCCTTCCTGTTTGCTCTGTAGCTTAATTTGTTCCAATTTTCTTTCAATGTCCTGAAAGGGCAGAGAAAATAGGAGAATTTTAAAAGCACAATTGTATATACACAAGTCCTAAAACTATAATGTACTTTTAAAATGAACTGGCTTATGGACTGAATCCAATTGTAGATTCCCTGGTAAAACAGTGCCCCTTGAAAGTGATTTACTGCACATTTGTGCCTCTAAGTAATGTCAACATCTGTTATGCTGACTGGGAACTGCAGCCTAGCATAATCATGAATAAGTCACTCTAGTTTTTCCTGTACAAAGGTCTGTAATAAGATATTGCTAATCCCTTGTCTCCTAAAAAGCTTTCCATTTTATAGATGTGACACACTCTAAGAAAAGCAATAAATGAAAATAAGAATTTATAAAACAGAAAAATTGGGCATGATTATTTGCTTCACAGAACATTCACTGGAGGGTTCAATTAAAAAGAAAGCTCTGTTAGTGTATTTAAAATACAATTCTCTTTACAAATATTTGGTTTAAATACACATAATATTGTATTAAACCCATTTCTTTTCTTCCTTCTTTCCCTCAAGAATCAGCTAAATCAATTTTTGTATTGACAGAAATACAGAGAGATTTCTTGAAAACTTCAATGGATCTATTTACATCTATAAAACATTAAATACTCATATGGATGTGACGATTAAATAAGATATTTGTAAAGCACTTAAGTAGCACAGTGCCTGGCCCATGATGTTTAGTCGTTCAGTCACATCTGAGTCTTTGGGAGCCTGTACGGAATTTTCTTGGCAAAGATACTGGATACAGTGTATTAAGGCAGACCATAGTTAAGTGACTTACTTGTCTGGCACCACACAGCTATTAAGTGTCAAAGGCCAGATTTAGCCTCAGGTTTTCTCATATGTAGGTATATATATTCCTTCCAATGACAGATCTTAACTTACTTTTGCCTGCCCAATCTGTATAACTCTTATCTATGTCCCATAAATTCACTGTGGGAGCTTCCACCCACTGTGTTAAACATCTTTCTCTTGTCATGTCATTGTAGGGATAGCGATGGAGCACTGGTTATTTCTTGCTCTCTCCACAGGACCAGCCTGTTTTCATTACTTTGATGGTGTCCCCTAGTTGTTTTTGAGGTTTTCTTATTTGTTATGTGTTTCGGCATGCTCACTCCCACTGTACATATTTAAGTCATCCTCTGAGTAATATTCTTTTAAATTTTTTTTGTGACACAATGTTTCTTAACTCACAGCTATCAATTCTACCAGTAGAATATTGGTATTAAAATTTTTTTCCAGAATAAGTTTAAAGTCTTCAAATTTCCCAAGGATAATCCAAGTCTGTTTTCCTTCTACTTAATTCTAGACCCAAAAAATTTCCCAATTATAGTATCTGTGTATATGTATTCATATCTATGCACAAGTATACATATACATATGGATGGCATATATATACATATATGTATATATATATATATCAATGGGAAAATTCTGTATGTTGTTCATTTAATATCATGTCAAAATCTGAGCAATGGGCGTTTTTCATTCATTTGTTTTTTTTTCAGTGTGGATGGTTAGATCAAACTTTTTAAAAGTATTTATAGATTTCATCTGGGAGGCTCTGCAGTATGCCATAGTTTGATGTCATTGCAATATTATGAGTTGTTCTCCCCTGACAAAGACACTTGGAATACATCACCATCTCTAGGGAATCCTTCACTGCATACTCCACACTACATCTTCTCAAGCACTGTGGTGAATCCTTTTGACAAGCATTTGTCTCTCTGTTTTATGCCTCACCTAATACAGAATATGGTGAACAAGTTTACCTCTACCACTGTGTTATTGAGGGACTCTCATGTAAGTTGGCACATTGGTGTACTTTCAATTCTCTTGTTCAAAGGGATCTTTACAGTAGCATTTTGCTCTACGAAATAAAATGCTATTTATGACCAACTAACAAAAACCACAGTGGGATTCTGTATTCTCTACATTTTTAGTCAATTATATAATTTGTCTACTGTGAAATACTGCTTGCAAAAGTTTGCCTGTTGCTCACTAATACCCTCATTGATAATGGCTTTGATATGAGTATAGACAGTCTTCAAAAAATTATTTACATGGGATAGTCAGTACTAGTTATTGGAATTCTAAGGGTCTCCTTTTTTCAGTATTAAGTCCTAATGTCTTTTGTATCTTTCCTTACTTCAGCTATCATGTTAATTATTTCCTCAGCACCATCACAACTGTGTGTTCCAGTACAGGTTGGCCTAATCCAGTTGCATTTCCTACCTTTGCTCTCCATGCTAAGCCCACCTCTTTCAGTCCATTTGGGACAGTGATGCCAGAATCCTACTTGGATTCTAGTACTTCCTCTGTCCACTCCATCAATTCCTCTACTTGCCTCTCCAAGGAAGACTTATGAGCTATCCTTCCACTGAGCTTTCTTTTTTCTTCTGGTTTTGTTTTCAACAAGAATGTCAAACTTGATCCTTCATTCCTTCAGTGCTATGTCCATTCATTCATTCAAGAGCATTTATTAAACTCCATGGTGACTGCATAAGGATCTAATCTTTGAAGTTCCAGTAGGAAAGCTAAAGTTTGTAGATTATCTAAAAACTCTGATTGATTACACCGAAGTCTCTGCCCCTTTTAGCACTATATACTTTCACTGCAAAAACAGGAAAGGATCTAGGAGTGAAAGCCATTTAGTAATTTTTAGTATTTTTCTTTTGCATGTTTTCCATGTCCAAAGAATTCATTACTGAGCAGCTAGTTTATAAGTGATGAGCCTCTCCTGATTTAGCTTTGCTGGTTCTCAGAAAAATCAATCTTTTCCCAGTGTTTCCAGTGCAATATTAAAATCCTTTCTAGCAAGGGAAAACCTGCATGAGTTTCTACTCTGCTACCACAGCTTTCAAAAACCTAGTGTCCCCTGCATAACATAAGACATTACAATAGGACTTTGGAAGTGATTACAGGAATTCGTGGTTTTTAAAATATAGTGTTTTGTTTCAGGACAAGTTCAGGGGACTCTTTAACAGGAAGCTGTGTCAGGACATTTCATCTGCTGCTCAATTTATCAAATTCAATCCAGCCTTTTCACTCTCATCTAGTTTAAAATTCTGATCTCAACACATTGTCCGGTCTGTGTCCTTTATTCAAGATGAATACATTGACAAACCAGCTTGAATGGTTCCATATATAATTGCTTATCATATTCTGGAAGGGAGGGATTTTTCATCCACTTGTTTTTTCCTGTGTGGATTATTAGGCCAAATTCCTTTAAGTGATTATGGCTGTTATTGAGATGTCCGATATACAAGATATTGGGAGATATTTCAATATTTCATTTATCTGTGATGTCATCCATATAAACACCTTTTTTCAATGATTCAGTTTGCACCTCATCATGGCCACTCATCCATACCCTTTTTCCTTTAAATCTTCCCTAACAGGCTCATTCAGTGTGTGGAACTCCTCCATTTAGACATTTTGCTGTTGCATGGATGCCAGTGGGACACAAAGACTGCCTTCAATTTTACTACACAAGTCACAGACATCTTTGATGACATCTATGATATCACTCTTCTTGTGCAAATCCTCCTTTCATTGTCCTTTGGGTAATTCTTCAGAGACTGTGGGGACTACATGGCCTGAAGCAACTTAGCATCTCTAGATAAATATTGTAAGAAAGATAAGCCTTTGCTTAAAAGAGAAGCATGAGATCATTCTAAGCAATACATATTTTCATAAATGCGATCCATCTCTTTCTTTTCTTTCATAATTCACTTTAGGACCCAGTCCTTTGATTCTCAGCAATATCTATCCAAGGTAAATACGCTGATGGACTAGTACCATAATTTGTATGGCCAAATAAACTCAAAGGAAAAAAACAAGCATTTAAGGGCCTGTTATATTCCAAGCACTCCACTTCACACTTTATTAATCCATCTCATTTGATCCTCACAATCTACCTGAATGGTAAGGGCTACTATTATTCTCCATTTTTCACAGTTGAAGAAACCAAGGCAAACAAAAGCTAAATGATTTAGCCAGAATCACATGGCTAGCCAATGGTGGAGGCCAAAGTTAAATTCAGGTTTTTCTGGCACCAGACCCAGCATGCTATCCACTGTGACCTAGCCACCTCCAAAAACCCTAGGCATTCTTCTTCCACGTAATTCTTTCTGTGTGGTCATCCTGTGCTAAGTGATTATGGATATCACAGAATGGGTTCTGCATTGTTCCAAGGCTTGATGCTATTGACCTGTCATTTGAAAACAGAAATTTTTTCTACCCAGAACTAGAAATCTTCATTATAATGGCAATAGCTTTGGCAAGAATGAATCGTCTTGTTTTTTGCCTCAAAAGGTTGTTAGTCTATACACGTGCACTGAAGACACCTGGATGAAGCTATGTGTGAGAGGCAAAGCAGCAGGCTTTCATAAATGATATTATATAACAGGTCACATCTTCACAGTCACAAAATTGATTGAATGTTGAGGAGAAAACAAGATCTCACTGTGCCTATTATTTGTCAAGTATAAAACAAGCCTTTGATTTGGCAGAATAACATGTCTCCAGAGGCCCTGCTGTTCATGTCTCTCATGCATATTTTTAAATTATACAAGACTTCTTGCAAGACATAGCAGAGATAGCTTTACTTTCTCATCTCTATAAAATCTTTATAAAAATAATCCAGATTTTAAAATACACATGGGAAACATCCAATGGGACTGCCTCTGGAAACATTTTATTCTGCCAAACCAACATATAAATAATAAGCACAGTGAGATTTTGTTTCTTCCACACCTTTCAATTAATTGTATGACTGTGAAGATGTGACTGGTTGAAGAATAACATTTGTCTGCCTCTTCTCACATATAATTCATCAAAGTTCCTTTGATACGTGTATAGATTATTTTAATAAAGATTTTATAGAGATGGAAAAGAAGACATGTGGTTTGGTAATTACTAACAATTCTTCTGGTCATCTTTTTATAAAAATAAGAATAAGGTCCAAGTTTTCTCTCCTTTGCATCAAAGTCTCTGGTATGCTTCTATTTTTTAATTTGAAAAATCAAACCTATAACTCTCAAAACCGCCTCCAGCACAGAACTTCACTGATTATACTTGGTTGAATTCAGCAGCTTTTCCCATATTTGTTTTCTTAAATTTCATCTAATTCTAAGGCAGCCTACTAGAGACTGTTGAAGTCAAATATGATATGGGGCTTCACTGTCATTAATGGAGAAAAGGATTTACTTTCAAAATCCGTATTCATCATTTCCCTCTTTCTTCCATTTGTTATTCTCCTTCCAGTTTCTTTTATAATGCTTCCAAGATGATTTTATTTAGTTGTGCCTCTAGCCAAGATGTCTGCAATTTTGTTTTTCCCTCCACTGTTTCTTGTTATTTTATGAAGTGATACTGTTTATGATCTTCCAGTGATTTTTTCATAACATTTTACAAATGAGTTTATAGTCTAATCTCATGTTGTATTTGGCATCCATATATCTCTGCTTGGCAACATCAAGTCCTAGAGGAGAGATCCTGAAAAACATCATCTTAGTTGCAAAAAATATATAACTAGAAAATTTGTCAAGGAAAAATTAAAGATGGAAACCTGTTATCAAAATTTGATTGTTTTAAAATTTATTTCTGTAAATATATTCTAATTCATTTCAATTCAAATAAAAATGTTAAAACATTTATTTGACATCTACTAAGAGCAAGGTACTGTGTAATGAATGCACTGAGATAGAAGGACAGTTCTTGAGGAGTTTATAATCAAATAGAAAGGAGGAAATATGTACATAAATAAGTATAAGGAATGTGATTCAAATTAATTCAATCTTTTTTAAGAACCCATGGTGTACAAGGCATTGTACTGTGTCCTTCTGAAAGGAAAACCTAATGTTGAAAGTTAATTAAATAGATGATTTCTTTATTGTAAGATTTCAATGACTGGTTTTATGTAGTTAAGAAACTGACACATAGAACTTTCTTTCTTTCTTTTTTTTTCCTGGAAGGAAGTTGGGGTAAGGGACTTACTAGGGTCACATTGTTAGTAAGTGTTGGATATAAGAACCACATTTGAACTTAGATCTTTCTGACTTCAGGGTTGATTCTCTATCCACTGCACCATCTAGCTGCTTCTAAGTAGAATTGATCTTGTATGCTAGGAAGAAATCTTTATGAAAAGATTGCAATAAAATTTTATTCACAGACAACAATCAGTACCTCTACTGGTTCTCCTACCTCTTTGGGCTCATCTTGGTGAGTATGTGTGTTTTTCTGCTTCACAAAATAAGTCTTGTGATTTATATTTGAGTCCTCCTTTAACACAAAACATACATGATTAATTCTGAATCCACATTGTAAAAATTCAGGCAGTGTCCTGATAAAAGTTAGTCAAGTCATCTTATAAAACTAGTTAACGTAACATATTTATATAAGATTTTGATGCTTACATAGTTCTTTGCACATAAAATATTTAATAACACTCACAACCTAATGAGGGAGATAATAATGCAAGTATTATTCCCATTTTACAGATCAATCAATGAGCAAACATTTATTTATCCACGATCACACAACTATTTAATGTTTGAATGTGGGTTTCAAATTACATCTATCTTTTTATTAAACCATGCATCATGTAGGCTTTCAAGATTGATAATAATAATCAATGATGATTTTATTAAATTCCCCTATTATCTGAGATAATTTCAGTGTATTCAGAATTTTTCTCTCTAAAGAAATGGTACATTACTATTCCTGTTGGGAATCTCATCCCCATGTTCTTTAAGGAAATAATTCATTTTGATAGCTATTTTATCTATCTATCTATCTATCTTTCTCTTTTAAATTTAAAAATTGATCACTTTGGGATAAATTGATTTTTTTCTTCTTTTTTTTTTACCTCAAGTTTTCTTCCAACCTTCTTTCTAATAGCTTTCATGTCATTGTGGTACTGCTGGCGTATTTCCTCTAGCTGTTTCCAATATTCCTATTAAGTAAATAAACATTTTTAATATTTGTGTGAACATCTTGATAAAAATAACCTAATTGTAACAAAAAGCCATTATATCATTGAAGCAATCTTGAATGATTTTGATGGATGAGAGATACAGTATTGGAAAAGAGCCTTTAAGGCAATGTTTTTTCTACTAAACCAAATGCTTTTTCAAACTCAGCAAACAATAGGTACAATGGGAGTTTATGTTCTTTACATCTTTCTGTTAAGTGTGAAATGGTAAAGATGCAGTACCACTGAATAGCAAATGCAAAAGTCTATTTGTTCCTCATAAATACCTTTATCAAACTTGAACTTTATGGATGACAAAAAATTTTGTACAGGTAGGAGAGTCAGCATATAGTTTTGTAGTTGCTGTTTTCTCAGAAATAAGTCTGTTTAACAACTCTCTGATTACAATAAATGAGAGAGACAAGACACAAAGCAGGAAGATATGTTTGCCAGCAGCCTTCACCTCTGATGAAATAGATTCAGCACAGAACTCAAGTTAAAGCAGATTCTTTGTGGATGGTGAGATCCTTCCAAGAGAATCATGATAAAGTGAAATAGAAATGCCTTTTTGGGCCATTTGTAAATCGTTCTGGTCTGCTAACCACATGGTGAAGAGAAACCTTTTCTGATTGACTGGGTCACTGGAACTATGAACATCATCAAGAAGGTTGTAATTGGTATTGGCCATTCTCCTCAAAGCATCCTATTTTGTCACTCTGCTCTTGGTTTATTCCTCTGCTGGTGTCTGATGAGACAGTGACGTAAGGGGCACAGTGTTATATCTTCTCCCCAAAAAGGGCAAAATGTAGCCATGTAAAACAGGCCAGTCCTTGGTCTTTGTTTTGGTTTCTTTCACTCCTATGAAGGAATTGGAAACTCCAACCTTGTGAGATTTGGACAATCAAGAAAGCAAGTGTTTCAACGCCCAGATTTTATAGACTGCTTGGAATCAATGCCTTTAGAAGCAAAGGGTGATCGTCAGGAATGACCTCTCAGCCAAGCTCAACAATACTAAGTCAAGGACTCAGCTGACAATCAGGCTGCATCCTAACATGAATATGATGGGATCGGTGTTACCTGAGAATCAAATTAAGAGTGAGCCCACTCTTCTCCAGAGATTAAGCTGATATAAGAGACGAGGCACAGGGAAATGTTTGTACTTTCACTGTTTCTCATATCTTTAAGAAACATATTCCTTTGTAAAAGCTACTTGGTGTTAAGTGATTAAATAGAACTGAGATATTAATTGCTGGTATCTAACAGTGGGAAGAAACAAAGCCAGTTAGATATAGAGTGATGGGGGAGAAAAAAAGACATACATTCCCTGGCCCTCAATGTACCCTAGGATCCTAAAGGACAGATGGAGTCAGCCTGCCTCTGGGAGAGAAGGATCACAGAATATTTGTTACATATATTTATAAATTATATATATATTATTATGCCAATATATCATCTATAAAAATAGGAATTAAAAGGAATAAGGTAAAAATAAAATAAATATGTTTTTAATTTTATTAATGGTACAAAAGCCTTTTTTATTCTTAGGAGCAATATGGTTGCATATGTTTCATTGTTTTTTTAAGTCCTATAAGTAGTCTGGAGTATAGATCAGCAGTAAATAATAATTGTTAGAAATTATTCAGTTACTTTGATAATAATACTTAGTATTTATGTAGTTTTAAAGCTTGCAAAGCATATATAGTTTTACATTTTATCCTCACAATAATTCTGAGAAGTAAATGCTATTAATATTTCCATTTCATAAATGAGAAAGCTGAGTCAGATAGGTTAAGTGCCTAGAGTTACTTATATTTTTATATTTGAGATAGCATTTGAATGCCCATGTGTCCTGACACCGGGACTAGTGTGCTCTTCACTTGGCCTACAGCTAGCCAAACCAGTGAATTTTTCTTTGTTTCTTCCTTTTTTTTTGAAATTTTTTATCTTATTTTTATTTTTTAATTTAATTTTAATTTTATTTTATTATTATAGTTTTTTATTTACAAAACATATTCATGGGTTATTTTTCAACATTGATCCTTGTAAAACCTTCTGTGGAAACTTTTTATTAAAAAATATCCAATAAAAAAAATGGGTCAAAGCAGTAGTAACCATAACAGTCCTTCTGCAGGAGCCATGTTTCTCTGTGTGTAGATACTGACTATAAACCAAGCAAAAACAATTTTTTAAAAAGTGAATTACTTCTGATTTCAACTTATTAGAAAGTTTTCAATATAAATCTGATCCTCCTTTCTTCATGTGACTCTGCTTATGGAAGGTATCATACTTTAATTCCAATTTACTTATGGCTGTCTTAGTTGTGTTTTTGTATGAGTACAAGGAACATCCAAAGGCCAGTTTTATTGGACTACAGATTATGAGAAATTAAGTAATAAAGCTAGAAAGATAGACTGGTGTTAGGCTGGGAAGGCCTCTGCATACCAAACAGAGGAATTTATATTTGATCTTTGTGGTGATAGTGAACCCCAGAAGTTTCTTGATGGAGGAGTCACCTCATTAGGATACATTTTAAAAAGATCATTTGAGCAGGTGTGTGAAGATGATGAGGAGATGTGATACTGAACTTGATGTCTAATGAGTAGGAAGAAGGAAGACCATGCAAAAGATGCTGAGGAGTTACAAACAAAAAGATTTGGAGCTGCTTGGATATGTGAGGAGGTAAAAAAATAATACTGAAATTGAACACTGGGTGAATGAAAGGACAATGGGACTCTCAATAGAAATGAGGAAGTTCAGTAGAGGGATGAGTTTGGTGAGAAAAAAATAAAATGAGGTCACAATATAGATTGCCATCAGTTCCACTCAAAACAGGGAGAAGAGGGGGGCAGTGATATGGAAGGTCAATACATGGAATATGCTGGGAAGTGGGGGATTTTTCCTCCGGGAACCTAGGTAGCTGCTGCTGTTGATGTCTGGCTTGAGGTCATTATTCCCCTAAGGGACCACAATTAGTACAATAAAAAGAAAGTTGGGAGCTTGAACAGTCCAGGAGATACTGAAGCTGGGGAGTGGTACTGACTGTTAGGTTGGTTATTAGAGACAAGCCATGCTACTGGCTCTCGCAGAGAGTGGGATGCAGCTCCTCTCCCACTGGCAGAAGGTAGACACTTTGGGGTCATGCCAGAGCCTCCCAGAAGACCTCAGACCCCTCTCTGGAGACCACAGCTCTATGCAAACAAACTCTTAACTAGCCATTATCTTTATCTATGATAGTTCTGCAGTTCTTGTATTATACAACTAAACTTGTGATGAATTCAGTTTCTTCCTAGAACAACATCATCATTATTTGAAGCTATATATAGAGATTCCAAAAAAGTCAAATTTGCAAAAACCATATGTAGAGAGCCTGAACTCTGAAGAAGTATACTTGAAACAAGGTGTTAACTCAGTGGAATTGATGACATGATTGTTCTCTAGTTCACATATATACTTAGTACTTACCATGGTGATGTAATGGCTTTCTAGTTCATAGATACTCAGTATACTCTAATGATGTAATTGTAATAAGGTATTTAAACTGGGGACAAAGTCAGACTCAGAGGGAGACTGGTTGAGACTGGCAGACTGGCAGACTGCTATGGGAGCCTGAACCAGACTGAGACTGGGTCTGACTGTGACAGAAAGCTAGCCTGGACATTACACAATAAGCCTAATAATAGAACATAGAGGGACCTGGCATTCCTACTATCTATAACTGTTGGTTTTCTTCAAGAATGCAACAATAACAACAATTATAGCTGTCTACATATGCTTGGAAGGGTTAAAAATTTTTAAAAACTGTCTAATCTCAGACATTGATTAAATGTGTATAGCTGGCTAAGTCCCTTAATTTTCTAGTCTCAGTTTACTCATCTATAAAATGAGGGGATTGAACTCAATGGTTTCCAGATGCTAAAATTTAGGCTAAAAATATGACACTATGACCTCCATGAGTGTAGGCTTTCTGGGGTTATATATTCCTAACTTATTTACAATCAGTAAGGGGTGGGAAAGGCTCCAGTGCTTGTAGTTCAGGGTAAGAAAGTGTTCCAAGAAATATATGAAATATGATGCATCATCACACTGCCATTCAAGATTGTGCTGCCATTCTTCTCATGTGACTTTTATGACCTCCAGAAATCTATCGTGTTTGGGGATTCGTATTTCTCTTGCCAATCTACAATCACCAGGAGTGGGGAAAGCTTCCAGCTACAGCTCAGGGTTTGAAGGCACTCAAGGTTACTGTAGTTGGTACAGACGTGTTGCCACTTTCACTAAAATGTGGTGGCTCTATAGTTCATTTGTGGCTTTGACCATACACAGTTTTTTATCACATATTGAGTATTTCTTCTTTGTGTTGCTCACCCTATAAAATAAGTTCATGCATGCCTTTTCTATTCATATAGAAAGTAATGTTGACACTGATATCCTCTTATAAATTAAAGGAAGTTGACAGATAGGTAATCATTATTGATCTGCAAGATATGAGCATTTTTTAAACTTTCATTTACATTGTATGTGTGAGAATTAATTCATTTGGACTCCTACTCTATTCCACTCAGTATTAATCAGTTTTCCATGATTCCATAATAAGTTCTGTATATTAGGCCCCAAAGCTATGAACTGCAGGTTGTAAGTTCACTTGCTTACTCATAAGAAGTTAACTAGAGGCCTTCCACTCTTGTTTTTCCTTGTTATGGTGCCCAAGCCCAACATGGTAAAAGTGACTCAATTACATGGAAAGTCCTTCAATTTATTTTTGTACCTCTGAACCGTTCTCTCTCCTCCAGCATGAGCAAATGACCATCTTAGAACCATCTTAAAACCATTCAGTTACTATTTTCCTCATGCTTCATCCAACCTGGGAGCCCCTGCTAATAAATCAATTTGGGCCCTCAAAGCAAGGTCTATCAACCAATGGCATTCTGTACTTTGTATATTTTCTCTAGAGAGTTCAGGTATCAAATCTGGTGTCAAGCTTTATGAAAATAAGGCTCTTGATAAAGGGAGTAAATCAGATTGTGAGGAAGATCTGAGCTTCACTTCATTAGGAGATCACGAACCCTTTAATAACATGCCATCAGTTCTGAGCTCTGCCTCAGTCTCTAGTACTGTAGGTTGGACTATTTTAATTTACACATATGTAGTTATTTTCATATTGTCTTCTCCATTAGTATATGAACTCTTTGAGAGCAAAGATGATTTTTTTGTTTTTCTCTGTGTTCCCAGAGCTTAGCAAAATGCCTGCCATACAGTAGGCTCTTAATAAATGCTTATTGACTGACTGACCTCTTGCTTAATTTCATTCTTCTTAGATTGTAGATTGTGGAATTTGGGTTGTTCTCCCTTTTTTTCCAGCATTTGTAATTGGTTATTTGGCTCAGCTGAAGATGGACGAAGACCCTATTAATGAGTAACAAATACAAATGATAAAATGAAAAATAGTTCTTATTTTAAAAATATTCTTTTTTGATGATACAAAGAGCCTATTTGTAGCATCATTTATAAAGCAAAATAAATTTTTTTTTAAAAAAAATTCTCCTTTAATGCTCTCTTACTAAAAAAAAAAAAAAAAAAAAAAAAAAAAGGTCATCTTGAATTGAACTCAATGTTTAGGGGTATTAAAAGCCAGAAGCTTCTAATAGTAGTTAATGGAGGCAAAGTGTAGTAGGTGGAAAAATAATATTCTGTGACGCCATGTGAAACATCTACTTCCAATTTCTCAATGGACAAATGGCAAGGAAGATGTGAGAAATCTGATGTTTAATACCCTTGGGGATGGAATATAGAATGGAATTGCTTTTGATGTTGTAAGGGGAAAAAATCAGGAAACTTTGTTCAAGTAATAGGCACAGAAAGACATAGAAAGCAAAATCTTGAGTTAGATGTATTGATTTCCTTCCATAATTTGGTATTTTACCTACCAATTGTTTTTCCACTTTCAGTTTATACTGTTGAGCTTCCAATCTTCTCTGAAGATACTCAGCAGGCCTTAAGAAAAACAACATTTTTTTCAGCTACAGAAGCAATTTAAAATAATTTCAGGAAACCAGACTGACATTTGGCAGATAGTGCATAGATGAAAATCCAATTTCATTTCACTTTTATAAAGTAGAGAGGACAACTCCAAGGTCAAGGAACAGGAGGAGATTCATGGAGTGTTTCCATGGGAAATATCCATAGAATTGAGAACGCATTATAGCAACCAGGTGGAGGGGCAGGGAACAGTAGGAAAGAAGGGTCTATTCCAAGATTACTTTTTTGGAATAGATCACTGAGTCTTTTTGCAGAAAAATCAACTCACAATCTGTTTATGCCACAGGAATGATGGGGACATAGCTTTTAGAGATAATTGATAACCAGCCTCTAATTTTACATATGAACATTAAAAAGCAAAACCAAACTCAATAATACATATTTACCTGCATGATTGTATATAAATTTTAAATGATTTATTATTTAATGCCACAATGATTCATAACTGCTAGAGACCTTGCAGTGAAGGGCAGTATAGCATAGTGAGTAGAGAGGCAGAAAATCTGAGTTCAAGTCTCCTCTCTTCCCTGATTTTGCCTGCATGACCTTAAGCAAATCATTTAACTTATTTTGCAACTCTCTAAGATTGAAAACTGCATAAAAGGTTCCAGTCTGTATTTGTGGAGGAAACGCTTCACTAGTGGCTTTTCAAATGATTGAAAGCATGGACAGATTCAGTTGAAATAGAATTAATGTTATTTCAAGATTTATGGGACAAACTTTCTTGTGTGATTAAAAAGTTCTTTCATGTGGAATAGGTTCTCTTACACTCAACTTTAATTATCAGTGTTCTCTACTTTAATTGGAAAGTTAATTAGTTATTTATTAAACAAACGATTTTTGGAGGACTATTTTCATCAGGCTCAGTGACTAAATTGCTAGATCTGAAATCCTGAGTTCAAATACATCCTCTAACACAGGTTGCTCCATCTCTGTTTCAGTTTTCTCAGCTGAAAAATAGGGATAATAATAGCACATACCTCTCAGGATTGTTGTGAGATTCAAAGGAGAAAATATTTGTAAGCTGTTTAGCACAGTGACTTGGCACATAATAGGTGCTTAAGATTTAAAATAGGATATGAGATAATCACAAACAACTGTAATACAAAACATGATAGGGAGGTGGGGAACCCATGTAGGAGATGCCAGGAGAGGGGGAGGATCAAGGGTATGTTGGTAAATGTTTAACTGTATACACAAGGTGTACTTTTAAGTTTAATCTACATTGTTAATATTTATTCATCATTTTCCTAAATTAAGACAACAGTAAAAAAACAAATCAAACTCTAATTTCTTTGGTTATTTCCTAGATGAAAATTTCACCCTGAAAATTTAACAATCAGCTTTCTCTTGCATATGCATGGGCATTCAATGCATGGAAAGTGATATGAAGAATAGAACTAATAAAAAATACCTCTGGGTAGGGAATGGGGTGGCAAGAAATTTAATTTGGCATAAGTTCATTCTACATGGAAATGAGTATTAAGAGATAAGCTTAGAAAGGTGGGGTGGCCTTAAGTTATAGAGATACTTGAATTCCATGGTTAGGATTTTACTTGGTAGACAACAGGAAACTAATGAAAGATAGTTGGCTAGGTGATAAGAAAAGTCTGAGCCAGGTTGCAGGCAGTTGATAGCACTTATGCAGTACTTTACTGTAGGGATCAGAAATATTACAGAGGTAAAAGTGATAGGACTTAGCAGTGGATTGGATTTTGGAGATGGAAAAAAGAAGAGTTAAAATTAATCTGAAAAAAAATTTTAACAAAAGACCAAATAATATTCTGATGAATAAAAATCATGAAGTCAGGAGGAGATTTGAGGCGGTAGAAATAACAGCTTTGTCTTTAGACATTCTGATTTTGAGATCGTGGTAAAATATTCAGTTAGAAATGTCCTGAGAGGTTGTTGGAGATATGACTCCAGAATTCAGGACAGACTACAGGGCCTGTGAAAATTATATTTAAATCACCTGTGTAAAAGTATAAGTTCTGAGAGTAAATAAAAATTTCTAAGGGAGATAGTATAGAAAAAACCCTGTAGGGGAAAAAAAAAGTTTAAGAAAGTGGAAAGAAGAGGGGACAGCAAAAGAGACAAAGGAAGAGCTGGTTCAAAAAATATTGAGAATGCTGCCTCAAAAACTAAAGAAAAATTATGCAGAAGATCTAACTAGCATGAACTGTTAGATCAAAGAGATTGTTTACTGAAGAAAGACTACTGGATTCAGTGATAAGGAGATTGGATGAGCAATAAGAGATTCACTTCTGTGAGTGGAAAAGGTATTATCAGTTAAGAGAGAATGGGAAAGAAGTTGAAGCATGAGTAAAAGACTTTCTTTAAAAATTTAGCAGTCTCATTTCTAAAATATAGAGAGAACTGACTCAAATTTGTAAGAATATAATGTCATTTCCCAATTGATAAATGGTCAACGGATATGAACAGACAATTTTCAGATGAAGAAATTAAAGCCATTTATAGTCTTATGAAAAAATGCTCTAAATCACTATTGATCAGAGAAATGCAAAGTAAGACCTCTGAAATACTACTTTATACTTCTCAGATTGGCTAAGGTGACAAGAAAAATTAATAATAAATGTTGGAGAGGATGTGGAAAAACTGGGGCACTAATTCATTGTTGATGGAGTTGTGAAAAGATCCAAACATTTTGAAGAGTAATTTGGAACTGTGCCTAAAAGGCTATAAAACTATGCATATCCTTTGATCCAGTAGTATCACTACTAGGTCCCTATCCCAAAGAGATCATAAAGAGGGCTGTTTGTGGCAGCCCTTTTAGTAGTGACTAGGAACTGGAAACTGAGTGGATGCCCATCAGTTAGAGAATGGCTAAATAAGTTATAGTGTAAGAATGTAATAGAATATTATTGTTTAATAAGAAATGATGCACAGGGCTGATTTCAGAAAAGTCTGAAAATATTTACATGAAGTGATGCTGAGTGAAGCAAGCAGAGCCAGGAGGACATCATTGTACATAGAAACAAGATTATGTGATGATCAACTATGATGATCCTGGCTCTTCTCATGGGTGATTCAAGACAATTCCAGTAGAGTTGAGATAGAAAATGCGATTTGTGTCCAGAGAGGAAACTATGGAGACTGAATGTGAATCAAAGTATAATTTTTTCATCTTTGTTTGTCTTTTCTTTCTTGTGGTTTTTCCCTTTTGGTCTGATTTTTCACACAATGTCATAGATATGGAAATATGTTTAAAGGGATCATACATATTTAATCTATATCAAATTGTTTTCTGTGTTGGGGAGAGGGGAGGGAAAGAAAAGAGGGAGAAAAATTTGGAACACAAAGTCTTACAAAAATGAATGTTGAAAACTATCTTTACATGTATTTAGAAAAATAAAATACTATTGAGACGGAAAAAAAATTGGCAGTCAAGAGAAGAGAGTTGGAGCAGCAGCTGGACAGGGTATGGGTGAAGGAAGACTCCTCCTTAAAAAAGAAAAAAACCCAGTTTGAAAAAATCAATATTGACAATTCCCTACTTATAAACTGATTATTTCCTAAATGTATGTAATTTGGTTGTTTGGAATGTGGAACACATTTCCCCAAAGAATAAAAAGTCTAATCTCTCATCTATGTGATAAATGTTCACAAGCTTATGAAAAACCAAAACAAAATAAAATTTAAAAATCCAACTATAAATCACTTCTGTCTTTTTTTTTCATGCTAAATATTACCATATCTTTCAACTGATTCTTATATGGCATGAATTCTAAGACCTTAATCATTCATTTTTCCTTTCTCTGGGCACACTCAAGTTTATTAATATTTTTCCTAAAATATGTTGTCCAGAACTGAACACAATGTTCCAAGTGACCAAGCCAGGCTCCACAGAGCTATCACTTCCTTTATGCTGGATCCTGTAGATGACACAGTAGATAGAGTGCTAGGCCTAGAGTCAGGAGTACACATCTTCCTGAATTCAAATCCAGCTTCAGGTTCTTACTACCTGAGTGACCCTGGGCAAATCACTTAACCCTGTCTGCCTCAGTTTCCTCATCTGTAAAATGATCTGGAAAAGGAAATGGCGAATGACTCTGGTATCTTTTCCAAGAAAACCCTAAATAAGGTCACAAAGAATCAGATGCAACTGAACAACAAATACTTCTCTTAATTCAGCTTAGGGTTTTAATAACTTTCTTGCCTCTTTCTTTCCTTAAAGTTATATTAGCTTTCACCATATTGTCGATTAATTTTGAACTTGTAATATACTAGAACTCTGAGATCTAGTTATGCTTCTTCAATCTTGTATTTGTGAAGTTGATTTTTAGAGCCTATAGAGAATATAAATCTTTACATTTAAATTTTATTAAATTTCTTTTAAATTTCATCCTTACTCAATTTGGTCCATTGTCCTAGTCTATAAAAAAGAAATTCTTTTGAATCCTGACTTTGTCATTCAGGGTTTTACCTAACTCTCCCAGATGTAGTTAATTTTTTTACATTAAATTTCATTCCAATTCATAATATTGAGCCATTAATAATAATAATAATTATTAATAAGTCATTTTTATGCTGTCCTTTCTCATCCAAAGACTCTTCTCAGCAGAGATAAGAGCAGTATTGTTTTATCTCTCTCATCAGTTAACATTTCATTTACTACTATTAAATGTCTTATTTCTTCTTTAAGGCTCCTCTTTAACCCCAATAAAGTTCACACACACACACACACACACACACACACACCCCTTTTTTTTTTAACTTTAGCTTTCTTTTCTAGTCTTAGCATATTCTGAACTTTATCACCCCTAAACCAGCCCATATCACTCTGTTGTACTTCTTCATTACTTGCTCTTTTTTCCATCTTCTGAACGTCTTTTTAAAAAAAATCTCCAGGATATTGGGTTTTTGTATCCAAACCAATATGTTTAAGATCAAGCAAACATAAAAACCCTCCCCCTTTTCCCTCCTCACTGAAATTGTTTCATTGTGTCTTGTGGAAAGAGCACTGAATGTTGAGTCAGAGCAACAGTGTGCTGGATCCAGCCTGTTCTTACCATGGAAAGCTGGTTGTTAAATTTTCAGTAAGAACATTTACACCTTGGAAACTGACAAATGCTACAAATCAGGGCTTTATTTATTTTCTTGGTTGATTGAGCAGCCCTAAGAAAATGATGGAGAAAGTATTGATAATGCAGACTAAACTTTAAAATATGTCCTGGGTACATTGATTGCTAAATATTTGCCAGCCATCCCTGCAGAGAACTGTTATTCAAACCCCAGCTCTGCTGACCTTCAGCAGCTCTCTGGAGCAATTTCCCTGGGTCACAGTTTCTTCATCTGTAAAATGAGAGGCTAAGTAGATCATCTCTCAGGTCCTTTTCAGCTCTAAATTATATGCTAAGTCTTGTTGGACCAATTTCATTTCCTTTTTTGAAAGAGTTACTAGGCTGTTAAATCAATATTTCCAAAAGGCATGTGACAAAATCTCACAATAGCCTTTTTAACAAGAAATTGAAATCTAAGTTGAATTTGATACTGGTTGAGTGGCTACACATAAAGAATGTGGAATAGCAGATTAAGGTCATTCTAGAAAAAGGACTCTTTTGAGTTCTGTTTTGTTCAATATTTTTATCAATGATTCAATTACCTGCTTATCAAATTTACTGATGACACAAAGCTCAGAGGTATAGTTAATATAATAGATCATGGAATCAAAATCCAAAAAGATCTCAATAGACTGGATTGATGGCCTGGATCTAATAAAATGAAATGTAATAGGAAATAATATAAATTCTGCACTGGATAGTGTAGAAAAAAAAAGAACTACAAAGTTCTACAAACTACCAAAAAAAAAAGAACTACAAAGTTACAGAGTGGAGAAGGGTTATATAAACTCCAATGTTTAAACACTGAGAAAATACCTGGAGGGCCAAATTACATTATATGAATTTAATGGAATATTATTGTGCTATTTTTGTTCAGTCATATCCAACTCTTCATGATCCCATTTGGGATTTTCTTGGCAAAGGTACTGGATAGTGATTTGCTATTTCCTCTTCTAGCTTATTTTCGAGATAAGGAGACTGAGGCAAATAGGGCTAAGTCAGATGCCCAGGGTCACAGAGCTAGTAAGTGTATGAAGCCAGATTTGAACTCAGGAAGTTGAGTATTCCTGACTCCAGGACCAGTGCTCTATCTACAATGCTATCTAACTGTCCCCATTGTGCCATTAGGAATAATGAAGATGAGGAATTCAGGGAAACAGGAAAATTTATATGAACTAATACATATCCAAGGAAATAGCTTGAGAATTTGAGATATGTATGGATACACACATATGCATATCTCTATATAGACACACATATGTGTGTCTATAAATATATGAATTGAAACATGGCTCATGTAGTAATGTAATTTACATGACTATATGTATAATGGGGATCATATTTCTTGCTGTCTCAACCAGTAGGAGGGAGGGAATTTGGAAAGAGAATTTGGAACTTATAATAATAAATTTTTTTAATGAAAAAAACTGAAAAGCATCAATAAAATACCATAAAATTTAAAAAAGAATTTTGTGGGCCAAAATGATAAAAATTAAAAGAGTAGCAAACAATTGAAATTCAGATTAAATGTAGTAGGCAATCTTTGTTCCTGTGGCCTAGTGAAAAAAAAATACAATTCTCTTTTTGATAAAGAAATGGTGAACCACAGGTTCAGATTGTCTTATATGCTTTCAGATTCAACTATTATTTATATTGCTTAACTGTTTTTCTTCCTTACTAGGGAGAATTCTATAGTGTTTGAAGGGTTTATTGGGAATTGACAATAAAATAAAAAAATACGTAAAATATTTTAAATAGTAAGAGGTTTCAATTAACTGTAAACTGACTATGAATAATTATATTACTTATTTTTTACATAGTGCTAAAAAACTATGTTAATGCTTTACAATTACTATCTCATTTGATGCTCAGAACAACCCTGAAAGGTTGGTACCACTTAGGAACCACTTATCCCCATTTTCAAGAAGGTCCCACAGTTAGTACATTTCTGAAGCTAGATTTGAATTTAGATTTTCCTGATTCCAGACTCCATACTCTATCCCTGTACCACCTAGCTGCCTATAAGAAAAATCTGTTTAATTTTACTTCCAATATGAATAATACTACAAAAAAGTATAATGTCCAAAATGACAGAGATGAAAGTATTGGGTATAGGTCCACCACAACTGGAGAATGTATTCAATTCTAAGCATCATAATTATCACCAAAGCTAACATTTCCATAACACTTTAAGGTCTGCAAACATTGTAGTAGTAACATTAATAACACTGTAACAATATTAATGATAACACAACAATAATGGTTATTGTTATTAGATTGAATAGATTGAACCTTTTTTATATCTGAAAAGAAGAAGAGTCATGCTCCAGGTTATATTTAAATTTTTTTGTCTCCTGCTTCTCTAAATTCCTAATATTTATTATATTAATGGCATAATAATACTCTATTAAGAAATTCGAATCTCTTCATCATTCTGACATGATTCCAGTTTGTTAAAATCTCTCTTAAAATTATTCTGAGATGGCAAAACACTTTACATATTTCATTTGATCTTCACAACTAATCTGAAAGTGAAATGTTATTATCCCTCCCTACAAATGAGGAAACTGAATCTGAGAGAAGTAAAATGGCTTGCCCAGGTTCATGTTGCTAAGATGTAACTGAGACAGGATTGGAACCTGACCCAGAGTTCAACACTTCATCTGATGTTCCACCTGACCTGGCCACCTCAAGACAATTTTCAGAGGCATGTTGACAAACTGACATAATGTCAGGATTCAAATCTCTTACTGGAATATTAATATGCCATTATTAATAATTAATATAAGAAATTAAAGAGAAATAGGGGATAAGAAAAATTTAAATATGACCATAGCATTTTTCTTAGATATGAGAGAATTAATTTATTTTTGTTATTAGATATTATTATTGTTATTACAATGTTATTAGATTTAGCCCTTCTATAAATTTATTAATAACTGAGAAAATAATAAGTGTAAATTCTATGGACTAGATAGTAGGAACTTTTACACTTTTACATGTTTTTTAACCTACCTTCAAGATTGTACTGTTTTATGTACCCTGCATAGGCCAAAAGACAAATTTACTAATGAGACTTTCTATATCCTGAAAAGGTCCATTCTATTTTTAAATAGTTCTAATTGCTTAATGTTGGTTTCCCCCCCCCCCTCACATTGAGTTTAAAGTTACTTCTCACCCATTTTTTTTGTTCTGTCCTTGGAACCATGCAGAACTAATTGAATCCCTTTTATATCTGAGAAATATTTCATGTTTTTGAAGACAGCTATCATGTTCCCCTATTCCCTAATGGCTTACTTTTCCAGATTAACTATCCCTAGAGTCCTAAAGATGATTTTTTTATGTCAATAGTTCAAAACCTTTCACTATTTAGGTCACCCTTCAACTTATTGATGTCCTAGTACAGCTACAACTGGCTAGTGACAGAAGAGAGTAAAAAAAAAAATAACAAATTTATGAAAAGTAAGTGGAAGAAAGGGATTGTATGGGAAGGGAAGAAGGTCTAAAATCTTCTTGCTTTATTATTTGCTTTTGGAGAAGTTGTAAATATTACAAAATAAAGAAGGTTGGGTCAATCAAGATATTATTAGAATATTAAAATTTAAGTTTGAAGTTATTACCATTGAGGTGGAGGTGAAGTAGAGCCTTCTTTCTGTTTATGATATCTATCAACTCTTCTGTTGATTCCAGAAACATCCTGATACCTTGGATCATAAGCTCTCTTTTGTAAGACGTCCAGTTGAGCATAAAAATGGCCATAAAGTCTGCATTCTGGAGCAACTTCTGGCCTTCCTACCACCTTTTTCTTGGGGCTTTGATACTAAAAATAACATACAGTTAAGAAAATTAAAACAATGAATTACTATGTAATGTGTCAAAGAAAGAAAAAGTTGAAAAATATTTTAAAAATGTATTTGTCTTTTTCTGATAAATTATCATAGAATTATTGAATTCATTAATTTTTTCAATTAATATCAGTCTTCTTTCCTTCTCTTTTTCTTCCTTTATGCACTCAAAAAAAACCCAAACAAAGAAAAACAAAATCTATGCAATAAACTCAGTCAAACAAAATATGTTCCCACATTGACCATATCTAAAAATGCATGTCCCTCTCTACATATCTAGTTCAACACCTTTCTATTGGGATTAAAGCAACATTCTAAATCATCAGTGTACTGAAATCATCATTAATAACCATGTTAATCAGAGTTCTTAAGTCTTTCAAGATTATTAACCTTTACAATGTTGTTATAGTATAAATTATTTTCCTGGTTCTATTTACCTCTTTCTTCATTAGTTTAAAGTAATGTTCAAGGATGCGCACTCTCTCCATTCCTTCATTTTATAGATTTCTACTTGCACTACAGATTATATGAGATAAATTCCTCCCAACACCATTACAATGATTTTCTTTCCCATTGTATCTTTTCCTTTCCCATTCCTTTTTTTCCCTTTTAAAATCATCAAAACAAAACCTGTCCATCTAATTTGACTTCTTTTATGAATCTCATTGACACTTTAGTTCCTAAGGAATGCTTTTATTACCCCAATACAATGGATAAACTTCATCCTTATAAAATTTTTCTGATATTTTCTTTGAATTTACCTTTTTATGTTTCTTTTTGCTCCCATGGATTTCACTCAAAGTTTCTACTCAGTTCTGTCTTTTCATAAGAATATTTGAAAATCTTTTATTTCATTAAACTCCATTCCCATCCCTTTCCTTGCACTTATATTATTTTTCTGGGTAAATTAACCTTCCTTGTAAGATTGTAAGGGCAAAAGTAATCTTTTGTTTTTGATAATATTGTATTCCATACTCTCTGTTCCTATCTATTAGTAGCTATTGAATCTTGTGTAATCCTGATTGTGGTTCCTGGGTAGTTAAGCTTTTTCTTTCTGGCTGCTTGCAGTAATTTTTTTTTAACCTGGAAGTTCTGGTTTTATGCTATGAAGTTCCTAGGAGTTTTCATTTTGGAGTTTCAAGTCTTTCCATACCCACTGTGCTCTCTAAACATCATCTTCTCATGTTTGAGACTAATGCTTGGGCCTGCTGGTTGGTCTGACTGCCTCTCTCCACTCGACTACATCATCCCTTCAATCATTTTCCTAAAATGCAGGTTTAGTCATGTCCCTACTTAGTAAATTCCAGTGGCTTTCTTTTACCTCTCAGACCAAATATAAAATCCTCTGCTTGGCATCCAAAAAACTGTATTACTCAGCCCTCCTCCTGACCATTCTAATCTGTTTTCCTCCTACAGTCTGGTATTCCTGCCTTGCTTATTTTTAAAATTTATTCATTTTAAACTTAAATACAAAATAGAAAAAAATCACTGCCGTATGTACAGCAGAACATGAGAGGATTCAAAATATGAAACAATAAATTTACATTTCAATAGTCTACATAATAAATACTACACATTGTGTTCAGAGATTTCTGTCTTTTTTTCTTTTGCTTCCTTAAGGTTTTCTTTTATTTTCTGCTGTGCCTTTTTTACTTTATTGTTTTTTCCCTTTTCCTCCCCCCCAATCTTCTTATGCAACTTAAATTCTTCCTTTCCATGTACTCATAGATCCAGTGATGCTGGCCTTCTTGATGTTCCTCAAACAAGAAACTTCAAGTATTTTCACTGGCTGTCTTCCATAACTTCACCTCATACCTTCTTTAGGTTCATTCAAGTCCCAGCTAAAATTCCATCTTCTATAAGAAGTCTTTCTCAATCTTACTTCATTCTAATGCTTTCTCTAATGATTATTTTTATTTATCCCATATATAATTTCTTTGAACACAGATTTTTGTTTGTTGTTTTCCTCATTAGATTAGATTGTGAGTACCTTTTATTTGTATCCCTAGAAATTAGCACAATGTTTAGTAAATAATAGGAGCTTAATGTTTATTGTTTCATTTTTTTTCATGATTTCTTGGAATATATCTATTCTTTTTTTTTAAATCATGACTTTCAGGTAGTCCAATAATTCTTGAAAATTTCCCCCCCAAAGTCTCTTCCCAGGTTATATGAGATAATTTATATTTTCCTCTATTGTTTTTTGTTTTAATGCTTCTTATAGTCTCATGGAGTCATTAACTTCCACTTAGTTCATTCTAATCTTAAAGTATATGGTGCTTGGTTTTGCACCTTTTATACTAAAATACTAATTGATTCCCCTTCCAAGTCTCTCTTCCATAGTTCTTCTTTTTCCAATTCTTTCCTCTATCCCTCCCATTTCAATTATATTATAATTTTAATTCACTTTTAAAACATTCACATCATTTCCACTTGGAAATCTAATTGATCTTGCAGACAAACTGTATATTATTTTAAGACTACTCTTGTAGATGTAGAATTATTCTCCTCTTGAGTTTATATCTGTGTATCTCTACTAGAACCCTCCCTCCCAAACTCCTCTGTACTGTGCTAGACTTGAAATTAGTAAAATCTAAGCTCAAATGCTGCTTTAGTTGTGTGATACTCAGAAAGTCATTTGACAGTTTCTTGTCCTCAGTTTCCTTACCTGTGAAGTGAGGATAATATTTAAATCACTTACCCCATAGGGTTATTAAAGAGATTTAATAAGATTACATATGTAAAATGCTTTTCCAACCTTATAGTACTATATAAATGTAATGGGCTGAAGCTCGAGTTGATGCACTGAGTCCCAAGCATGTGAGGCTAAATAGTAATTGGACCATACTCTAGTAATATAGATGCTTGGAGAAAGAATGGCCCCTGCCCACTCCTTTGTGCAAGTTTTGAGGTGTTGTATAGGAAATGATGTAGGGATGATTTTGGTGGGTGGAGAGAGAGGGGTGGAGAGAGAGGAGAGAGACTGATGGTCAAGTTCATGTTGCAACTGCTCTCACTTTCTATCACCATCCCCCTTCACCTCCACAAAGAATAAAGATTGAAGATTTTCCCTTAACCTGAATTCCTGACTCTGGCTGATTTTAAAATACATGGTCATCACACTTAGCACCCAACGTCCCTACCTTCACTGAAGAAGTCTCCAGTGACCAGGAAATTAGGTGAGTATTTTAATAGACAAACAGGTTATTTATTTTCTTAAGGATTAAACTAGTAACCTTTTCTGGCTAAAATGGGACAGATGTTAGAAAAGCCTCCATCTCCATCCCCCTCCCCACCCCCACCCCTGCCCAGGAGTGGTGCTATAGAAAGCATGCTTAAGTTGATAGAAGACCAAAGGCTACTTATAACTTGGGAACAGATAGTTAGACTTCTGGGTACATTAAAACACACCTCTCCTTGGTTCTTAGAGAAAGAGCAAATCTCTCCAGATAATTGGACGTTAATTGGGCACTAGATCTCTGAATATTACAATGAAAAAGGTCCTTTTAAGTGAAGCTGATTTAAGTGAGGCTCAGGGGTGTGGTGACTTTCCACCCCACGAGGCAGCTTCAGCCCCTTACATATAAATACCACCTGCTATTATTCTATTATTATTCTGATAATATTTCTTCAATTTATGCCTGTAATCCCTCTTGCTAGAATGTGGTCTACTTGTAAGTGCTCACAATCCTAGTGGGTGAAAATTATTTCATTCTTTGTGTTTGTATCTCTATCACTTAGTACAATTCCTGGCATATAAAAGGCATTTAATAAATATTTATTCATTGCAAGGGAATGCTCTCGACAATTAAAGGAAAGTTCAGAAGAGGTTTATAGGAAAGATAATGAATTCAGTTTTATCTAAGTTGAGTAAACTATCACATGGCTATTAAATATCAAAGCTAGCATTCGAAATTAGATTCTTCTGAGTCTATTCAATCTATCCCTAACAAAAAAATTTACCAATGGACATTGATTCAAAAATACCTTTTAGGAATAATTCAATTAATATTAATAATAAAAAGTAATAATATTAAAATTAGTATTTAAATCCTAGATATTCCTTATTATTTTGTGGGATCAAATTCAATTTCCTCTGATTTTTTCTTTTGGTTCCTACCAAAATCTGCATTTTAAGGAGAAGTCTTGGGATAGTCATGACTTTACTGTCTCCAGGTTTTTGTCCTGACTCTCTAGAGTTTCTCTACCATGCTCCAAGCAGGTTTTTAGTGCCCTTTTATGTGCTCTCTCCCCCATGAGAATGTAAGATGCTTGAGGGGCCATCTTTCTGCTTGTCTATGTATACCTAGGACTCAGCACAGGGTCTGACACATGATAAGAACTTAATAGCTGCATTTTGACTTAACTTGACTTGGTCTTTTATAAATTGAATCCAGTCTATCATTGTAGTCTTTTCATGCATTTCACCCCTTCATGCCCAAGGAACCTAACTTTCTTACTATTCCTTATACCTAACATTCTATCTCTCCCCTCTCCATGTACTCAACCTCACTTCTGCCTTTTGGAATCCCTAATTTCCTTCAAAATTCCACATAGAGTGTTTGCTAATTCCCTCAACTTCTGGTAATCCCCCCCCAAAATGTACTATACATATACACAGAAACACACATATATATGTGTGTTTCTGTGTGTATGTATGTATATATATAGGCAGATATACTTATGTGTATCTTTGTATTATTGCATGTTCATATATTTATATATGTGTGTATATATATAATGTAGCTCTCTCTATATATCCATATATGGGTTTATGTATATAGATATATGTATGTATTTTTGTTTCTTTTCCATGTATACATACTTAGATGCAGTTGGTTGCTTTATTTTCTCACTAGCACAGTGCCTGGCATACAGTGGACATTTAATAAATGTTTGTAGATCAAATAGACAAAGGCCCTTAGGATAAAGACTTAATGGGAGGGCAACTCACCAGTATTGGCTTCTGAACTCTAGGAGGTATCCATTCTTTTTTAGATGGCAATTCCCTTCTCTTAGGAGGTATCAAGATCTTACATTTTGGTGGATGATTACCCTGAAATCTCTTTTTCTGCATTATTGGACCTTTTTTTTTAAAGAAAAAAGAGGCAATTAGGACATGGTATATTTTACACTAATTATTATATTAATAGTACAATTATTATATTGATAATTTTATATTTATGTTAATTAATACTTTGCCAAAGAGTAATAACAATTTGCATTCCACAGCATTACAAATTTATTCAAGCCCTTGTGAGCACTGTGCTACAAATATAAGCAGAAAGATAATCCCTCAAGAAGATTATATTCTAATGGGGAAAGAGACACAGAAAAGGGAGTTGAAAATCTATATGAGGATATGGTAGAGGAACTTTAGAATAAGGGGTGAAACTGTGATGAACATTTTCTTTCTATGCTCTGTTGGTCCCAGAGAGAACATGTTATACCCATCTCTTAGCAAACTAAAAAACTGACCTGAAATTCTAGCCCTCTTAGGGAATGCAAAGATAGAATATATAAATTCTTTTAAGACAATCTTTCTTGTCTTAAGACAAGTATAAGGTATTTTTTTTGTTTTTATTAAAACTTTTTATTTTAAAAACATATGCATGAATAATTTTTTAACATTGACTCTTGCAAAATCTTGTGTTCCAAAATTTTCCCTCCCTTCTCCTCATCCCCTCCCCAGGTAGCAAGTAATCTAATATATGTTAAAAATGTACAATTCTTCTATACATAGTTCTACAATTATTGTGCTGCACAAGAAAAATCAGATTTAAAAGGAGAAAAAATGACAAAGAAAACAAAATGCAAACAATAATAAAAAGAGTAAAAATGTTATGTTGTGGTTTACACTCGGTTCCCCCAGTCTTCCCTCTGGGTACAGATGGCTCTCTTCATCACAAAATCATTGGAACTGGCCTGAATCATCTCATTACTGAAAAGAGCTAAGTCCATCAGAATTGATCATCATATAGTCTTGCTGTTGCCCAGCATAATGATTTCCTGGTTCTGCTCATTTCACTTAGCATCAATTCATCTAAGTGTCTCTAGTCTTCTCTGAAAACATGCTACTGGTCGTTTCTTATAGAACAATAATACTCCATAACATTTTTATACCATAGCTTATTCAGCCATTCTCCAACTGATGGGCATCCACTCAGTTTCCAGTTTCTTGCCACTATGAAAAGGGCTGCCACAAACATTTTTTGCACATGTGGGTCCCTTTCCCTCCTTTATTATTTCTTTGGGATATAAGCCCAGTAAAAACACTGCTGGATCAAAGGGTATGCATAGTTTGATAGACTTTGGGACATAGTCAGAATAAAGTATTAATGAATGAAATCATTTTGGAGGAAGACACAGAGTACAATTAGCAGCACAGAAAGATAGAAGATAGAAGTAACTGAACTTGACTTCTGCTTAATATTCTCTGATAGTTTTTTTTTTAAATTAGGGTTTTGACAGGAATTTGTTAATATTCAATACCTTAATCCATGAGAATGCTAAGAAGTTATACACATAAAAGTATTGACGTTTTCCTTGTCAAGGCCAGCCTCTTTACCTGGACAAGGAATCTCATTCCATCCTCCATCTTTCAATAGATTGCCCCAATGGTAATCCCCAGTATCTCACCTATCTTCAATCTTTCTGTGTGCTTATTGGCTGCTTCTCTACTGCCTACAAATATGCCTATTTCTTCACCATCCTCAGAAAACCTCAAAATATAACAAAACCTCACCTGATCCATCTATTCTCTACTAATTACTGTCCTATCTCTCCTGCCCCTTATGGCTGAACTCCTTGAGAAGGCTATCTTCAATAGGAGCCTTCAATTTCTCTCCTTCCACTTTCTTTTCTCTCTATGATGTAGTTTCTGACCACATTATTTAACCAATGCCTCTCAAAATCTACAGACAAGTTCTTGAATTTTCAAACCTAATGCACTTTCCTCACCCCTCATTCTTCTTGACCTCTGAGCAGCCTTTATCCCTCTTTTGGAGACTCTCTTTTCTCTAGGTGTTTAGGACATTGCCTTCTTCTGGCTATCTAACCTGATTGTTCTTCCTTTATCTCCTTTGTTTTATCTTCATCTGAATCAAGCATACCAACTGTGAATGTTTTTATTATCTTTCCCCTCAAACCATCCTTTTTTTTTTTTAACTTCCCTACTGTCAAAGTTACTATCATGCTCCCAGTCACCCCGGCTTGTAATCTAAGGGTTATCCTTAACTCATCTCTTTTTACCTCCCTCCATATGCAATAAGTCTCAAGTCCTGTCATTACTATTTTTAAAATCTATTTTATATAACTCCTTTTTTCCTCTGACACTATAACCACCTTGGTACCAGTCCTCACCACCTCACCCCTAGACCATTGCATCAGTTTATTGTTTGGTCTCTCTCTGACTCAAGTTTCTCCCCACACTAATTCATCCTTTGTTCAGCTGGCAAATTAGTCTTAAATATAATGTCTGGGCTAGCTCCCTGGAAGGCCTCAGGATCAGGATCAGAGTCAGGATCAATCAAAATTCTTGATCTTTAGGGGGAGAAGTGAAGGAGGCAGGCAAGTTTCCATGAGGCTCGCCAAAGATGTATCCTGGATTCTAGAAAATGGAGTCTCCAGCCTTTCTCCTCCTCATCCTGCAGCCAGGTGACTCTGACCTCTCTCCCTCAGCCCTCCAATCCTTGCTTATAATTACCTCACCACCAAACATTCAGCAAGTGCCAATCATGAGGAGAGTCATCACATTACCATATCATCTAAATTTATGTATATAGAGCCATTATCTCACATCAAATAGGTAATTAGCCTTAAGTGCTCTGCTGTTTGATTCAAGCACATCTTTTCGGAGTTTCAGCCCTCTACATTTAAAGTCTTTAAAGTTTGACTCTTCCATCTGTATCCAGAAGGGACTGAATGTGGATCATAACACAATATTTTCACCTTTTTTGTTGTTGTTTACTTGCTTTTTATTTTCTTTTTCTTCCTCCCTTTTTAATTTGATTTTTCTTGTGCAGCATGATAATTTTTTTGTGCAGCAGACATGTGGAAATATGTGTAGAATAAGTGCACATGTTTAACATATATTGGATTATTTGCTGTCTAGGAGAAGAGGTGGGGTCTAGGAGGGAGAAAAAAATTTTAAACACATTACACTGTGAGATCCTCAAGATCAGGAGCTATCTTTGGCCCTTCTTTGTATCCGCAGTGATTAGTGCCTGGTAAATAGCATGAGTTTAATAAATGCTAGGTAGCCGACTAGCATGGTAGGTAAGCGCTGGGCTTGGAATCAGGAAGACGCACCTTCTTAGTTCAAGCTGAGGACTGTGGGCAGTGCCCTTAACTCTGTTTCCCACAGTTTCCTCATCTATATGATCATGGGAGAAGGACATGGCCAATCCCTCTAAGTGTCTTTGCCAAACAAACCCCAATGGGGTGAGGAAGAATAAGGGGTGACTGATACAACAACAACAAAACCACTGATTAGAACATCCCCTGAATGCTCTGGGTGGGGTTGTGGGGAAGGAGAAGCAGAGATGAAGGCAGCCATGCTAGAAAGGCTGAATCCATTTCACCCAGCTCTTAACCGCTTATGACTCAGAGCAAGTCAGTGGTTGTGGATGAATATGTTGTGGCTCAGGAGAACAGAACAGTTCTCAATGCTGACAAGCATTACCAAGGGATAAAGAGGAAGACAAGAGGTAGGTTGGATGTCTGAAGGCCTTTAGCACTTAGAAGGATCTGCTTGGGGGGAGGCCTTCTCCACAAAAAAACATGGTAGCTATGGGCATGGGTGGGCACTCAGGTTCATACCAGAACAGAAACTGGCCTTGGAACTTGCTGGCTAATGTCACCCCCAAAGCCTAAACAACATGGAATGAGCAGTGAGGAGAACTGTCAGATCTCAGTTAACCTCTGAATTGTGCACATGTAAGCTTGCCTCCATGTTCTGTAAGGCAGTGATAGCAGTATTATATAACCTCTCTCACAGGGCTGTTTTGAGGAAAACATTCAACAAGCCTTATAACATTATTTAAATGAGTTATTTTTATTAAGAAGGTTCTCTCAATTAACATTACTACTAATAATAATTCAAGGAGAACTACTATTTTTAAGCCTGTTTTTACTTAGACATTTGTCTTTATTTACATCTGTCCAAGGCATCTTTGATCTCCTGCTCCCTCTAACCCCCATACCAAAAAAAAATTTGGTGCTATTATTTCTAACTCCTCCACTTGCTCACTTTTAAATGTTTCCATTCAAGCCAGTCAGACAAAGCAATCTGTCTTTGGGATATTCTGAACTAGATTTCCTAATGCTAACCCAAATTAAGCCTTGCAGAGAAAGACAGAGATAATGATTTTCCCCTATGACTTTCTTTTTGCTTAATTCCTGTATAACAGAGTATATATCACCACTATATCACTGACTTCAGTGTCAGCCTTAATTCAACTCTCTGTCATTCCTCCCATCTAATTTTCTGCTCATTGCTGCCTTTCAGCTCTATAATTTCAGGCTAAAGAAACACCCCACTACTTTCTCTTTTACAATATCTTCAGCATTTACACTTCTTTCTAATTGGATAACCAAAGGTTTTAATTATCTCTTGCTTGAACCAAAAAAAAAATTTCTTCTTGAGTCCTCCCTTACAGTCAATCCTTTGTACCCTGATTAATCTTTCATGTTCACATTAAAGCTATTTTATTGGATGATCATTTCAACAATTATTTATTACAATCCTTTCAGGTACAAAGTACTTATGAAAGCTTATTACAAGACTCGGGGGGTACTTTGTAAGTATCTTCTCACAATGACTCTGATCTGCCACAAATGAGATCCAGAATTCTCTAACTTAGCTTCAAAGTCTTTTAACCCATTGTTCTACATTTCTGCCCAAGAGGATGATCTCTTTTTCCTTAACTTTGATGTTCCCAAGCTTATCTTTTGTGCTTATTCCAGATAAATTCATTCAGTATTACTCCATTCCAACAACCTGTCCCTGTCTGTGCATTTTCTCTCATCATACCCTCTTCTTGGTCTTAAAACACACAAACTCTCTCTCTCTTTCTCTCTCCTCTGTTGTAAAGTATGGGTTAGGTCCCTGGAGGGCCTCAGGATCAGCCAGAGTCAGGATAAATCAAAGTCCTTGGTTTTTAGGGAGAGAAGTGAAAGAGGCAGCCAAGCTGCCATGTGGCTTGCCAAAGATGTATCCTGGATTCTGGAGTTTGGAGTCTCCAGCCTCTCTCCTCCTCTTCCTGCCCTATAGTGACCCTGACTTCTCTCCCTCAGTCCTCCAATCCTTGCCTCATCACCAAGCATTCAGCAAGCACCAATGGTGAGGAGAGTCATCATCTAAATATATACTTATAGAGCCATTATCTCACAAAGAATAGGTAATTAGCCTTAAGTGCTCTCTTGTCTGATTCAAGCACACCTTTTTCACAGTTTCAATGCTCTATACTCTGTATCTCTTTGGCTCCTTTCTTTCTCTGTCTCTCTCTGTTTCTTTGTCTCTGTCTCTCTGTTTCTGTCTCTCTTCCTTTCTCTCACTCTTAAATCTCTCTCTCTCTCTCTCTCTCTCTCTCTCTCTCTCTCTCTCTCTCTCTCTCTCACACACACACACACACACACACACACACACACACACACACACCCTCCAGAAGGACTGATCCTAGGAGGAGAACTTCATGGCTTCAGCTCCAGGCAGAGCTTCATGGGTTCCTGGGCCCTCAAGGTCCCAAAGCCTCAGCTATGGAGAGCCCATGACTGAAATTCTCAATGAAGGGGAGAATCATGGGAGGGATGGCTGCATCCCAGCTTTCTGGAGGAGTAGTGATAGCTCCTGAACTGTAATTTGGAACAGAAGGAGGAAAAAGGGACTAAGTCATAATGAGAGCAGCAAAAGTCAGACTTTGCCTTCCCAAGTACCACCAGTTGGTTATGTGGATAGTGTTACTTGTCCCAAGTTTATTTCTCAGGGGAGTCGAAACTCTTAGAATGGTCTCTATAAGACTAGAGGACTAAGTATTTTCCTACATGGAAAGTAAGACTCATCAGATAGAATGGGAATGTCTTGACTATCACAAGATTCCTCTGAGTCCTTTATCTTGCATTTTCTAAAAGACTAAATGAAATGTCTTAACTTTGTTATTTTGTTTATTTATATAACAATAAATATATATTTATCGCTATTTTGATATTGTTATTTTGAGTGCTTGAATAGGAATTCCATGCCTTTTAACCACATCAATAGATCTAGACCTCAGCTATATTCCAAGTTTCCCAAAGAAAACACTGGATGTGAGTAAAATGAGTCAATGAGATAATAATATATAGTAGCATAAATTGTCCAATTACAAGTTGGTATGCCATGAAGTGTCACACATACTCTACCATTTCTCTGTTTCCTATGTTGGAGCTACAACTAAGTGAATAAAAAAATCATCAAAAACATGTGATGGATAATATGGTACAGTGGGAAAAGTGCTAACATAGGAGTCAGAAGACCTGTATTCAAATTCTGACTCTGCTGAATATCAAAATATGACATTGGACAAGACTTTTAACTTCTCTGGGTCTCCATTTTCTCATGTTAAAAATGAGAAAATTAGCTAATCTCAAAATTCCCTTCAAGTTCTAAAGCTACAATACTTTATGAAAGAATCTCTGTCATAAAGAGTACAATTGTGTGGCCCTGGCCCACAAATCTCTCAAAACTTTTAATTCTTATCAATGGGTGTACTAATTCTTGGGTACTAAGCCATAATGAGAACAGCAATACCTCAAAGTGTCATATCACTAAGCACTCATTAATCATTTACTATGTGCTAGAAACTGCTAAGTGCTGAAGATACAAAGAAAGGGAAAAAATAACCAGTTATTGCTCTGAAGAATTTCACAGTCTATTAAGGGAGACAACATGCAAACAACCATATCTAAACAAGATATATGCAGGACATACTGAAGGTGTATTCAGGGGGAAGATTAAAGAGTAGCAGAAAAGGCTAGGGAAAAAATGGTGTAAGAAGGAAAGGTAGGAAGAAGCTAGGCCATGATGTGTCACGGAAGTGCCAAAGTACCTAAGCTTAAAGGTTATATTAATGTATCATTTCTTTCAACTCCATAAAGATAGGAACAGTATACTTTAACTCATTATGTACCATTTAGCATAGTATCATCTGCAGGAAACCCTTAAAATGCTTTTTGATAATTATGAGTAAAAACTTCTTACCTTGGGCTGGATTAGTTACAGGTTGTGCTGCTGGTGGTCTCTTTCTATGTATTAGTGTGTGACTGAATTCTTCTTGTATTACCTAAAAATGAAATCCATAAAGTATGGTTATCTCAGATAGTTTATCAAAACATTGGTCAAAATCCAAGGAGACTGGCCAAGAAACTCACTGCAGGAGTCAAATATTTGGCAATGAGCTTCTTCAAGAAGGGTTTTTTCAAGATGGAATTGATTGATGGTCGATTTCGAGGAGGTATGTTAAAAAGTTGAGTTACTAGAATCTGTAGATCAGAAGAAAACTTTGGAGAGATGGGTTCAAAACGTGCTTGACAAATCTTGAGCACCAGCTGGTGTAAGTTGCTTCCTTCAAACTGAAAGGTCAGAGAAGAAATAATACTGGGTAAGAAAAATATATTTTCCATAGCTGCCTAAATATAGCTCTTCCTATATTATTTTTAATAATCACCAAGTTATCATAGAAATGGAAGCAATATCAGATTTTACATTTGTGTATTCAAAGATCATTACAGACAGTGATTGCAGTCATGAAATTAAAAGACTCTTGTTCCTTAGGAGGAAAGCTGTGGCAAATTTGGATAGCATACTAAAAAGCAGAGATGTCACCTTGCTGACAAAGGTCTGTTAGTCAAAGCTATGGTTTTTCCAGTAGCGATGTACATCTGGGAGAATTAGACTATAAGGAAAGCTGAGCACTACAGAATTGATGCTTTCAAATTATGGTGCTGAAGAGTTTTAAGAATCCCTTAGACAGCAAAAAAATCCATCTAGTCAATACTTAAAGAAATTAATTCAGGCCATTCACTGGAAGATCAAATACTGAAGCTGAAGCTTAAATACTTCGGCCACAGAATAAAAGATGGAACCTACTGGAAAAGACCTTGATGTTGGGAAAGGTTGGAAGCAAAAGGTTAAAAGGGACAGCAGAGGATAAAATAGATTAAAGTATCATGGAAACAAGGGAGATGACTTTGGATAGACTTCAAGAGCTAGAGGAGAACAGAAGGGTCTGGCGTGCTATGGTCCATGAGCTCACATAGAATCAGACACAATGGAAGGACTTAACAACACAATAATGATGACTCTTTGCTTCAATTTATCTGTAAAATAAGAGTAACAATAGCCCCTTGCTTTTGTTGTGAAGAACAAGTTATATGATATACATAAAATGCTTTACAAACTTAAAATTGCCATGTAAATGCTAATATTATGATTATTATCTGCTTAGGACTGGTTTGGCTAATAATATAGAAAGAGCATCAGAAAGTTTAGCCACTAAACAATGAATTTTTTGACCACGGGAAAATTATGAGACAAATCAAAATCGCTGATTTTAATCATTGATATCAGGGCTAAAATACTACAGTCTTGTGTCTTCTCATAGAACCTAGCACTGGTTGAGAGATCCTGGGAATCGGATCCTCTGAAGATACACAGATTTCTCAGATGGCTGCTAGGATGTATAATGTTCTCTTTCTTAGTTCGGTTTCCTGGAGATCTCTGGGAGCAGCCTTCCTTTCAATTCAGTAATCATCAGAAGTGCAGCCAGGTGTTAGAGTCCAGCCCCTTTATTATCTCTTTCAAAGTTCTATCCCCTTCACTTGGGGCTCAGCTAGTTTTCTGGAGGCTTTCTGGAGTCTTGGTTTCAGTGGAGAAGCGAAGGAGGAGAGCCTGCCACCAAGGCGGTGTGAGATGGGATGAATCTGTCTGAGTCCAAGGGTTTGTGCTCCAGCCTCCAGCCTCCTGTCTGCTTGTTTCTTCAAATAAATCCTGGCTAAGGCTCCTAGCTTACATGCTCTACACTGAGTATAAACCAATCATTACATTACTAGGGAACCATTATTTGTTGTAGGATTAAATCAATGCTAAACTAGATTTAACCACTGTCTCCTCAATTCCACTTAATACCTTGTTTCAAGTTCTGGCCAATAACAAGATTGTATATCTATCATCTGGAAACTGGGATAACTAAAGTCAGAGGCTCATCATTGGTTGGCTACCAAGCAATGGACTTTTAATTGTTTACAGTTGTTCTACAAATTTTGGGGCTCAATTCAAATTCTTTTTTTTTTATTTTTTAATAGCTTTTTATTTGCAGATTATATGTATGGGTAACTTTACAGCATTGACAATTGCCAAACCTCTTGTTCCAATTTTTCCCCTGCTTCCCCCCATCCCCTCCCCCAGATGGCAGGATGACCAGTAGATGTTAAATATATTAAAATATAAATTAGATACACAATAAGTATACATGACCAAACCATTATTTTGCTGTACAAAAAGAATCAGACTCTGAAATATTGTACAATTAGCCTATGAAGGAAATTCAAAATGCAGGTGGGCAAAAATAGAGGGATTGGGAGTTCAATGTAATGGTTCTTAGTCATCTCCCAGAGTTCTTCACTGGGTGTAGCTGGTTCAGTTCATTACTGCTCCATTGGAACTGATTTGGTTCATCTCATTGCTGAGGATGGCCAGGTCCATCAGAATTGGTCATCATATAGTTCAATTCAAATTCAACTAAACTTTTACAAATAGTCACAAAACCTAGAGGAAATTTTGAAGCTGACAGACTGTTAGAAATTATCAATTACTCCATGTAACATCTGGGATTTTCTTGGCAGAGATATAGGAGTGGTTTACCCTTTCCTTCTCATGCTCATTTTACATGTGAGAAAACTGAGGCAAATTGAGTTAAATGACTTGTCCCAGGTCACCTAGACAGTCTAAGGGAAGGATGTGAACTCATGAAGATGATTCTTCCTGATTCCAAGTCTACTGCTCTATCCATTGTACCGCCTAGTTGCCCCAGATTATTATTCTGTAATCCGCTAAAGGCATAGAAAGGTGGGGATCTCCATTGGGGGGTAGCCACATCATAAAAATATTAGTTCTTGGAGTTCTGATATATTTGTATTAGGAAGAAGAGGAATTTTCTTTAATAAAGGGATATACAATACAAATAAGTAATGATCTCATTATAAGGTCCTTCTGAGATATTTTGGATTTGACAAAACTGTTTTTGATGACTTTAAATAACAAAAATGGCAGGCAAACTAGTTCTCACTTGGGAAGAGGTTTGTTTATTCTGTTTATTTCAAGGCAGAATTAATATTCCTAAATGGTAATCCTCCATTATAAGCAAGATAGTGTAACTTTTAAGAATAGGCATGCCCTTATATATAATGGAGACAAACTGCAACCATTCCCAATAAGATCTGGAGTAAAACAAGGTTGCCCACTATCACCGTTACTATTTAATATTATATTAGAAACACTAGCTGTGGCAATAAGAGCTGAGAAAGAGATTAAAGGAATAAGAATAGGCAATGAGGAAACCAAACTATCACTCTTTGCCGATGACATGATGGTATATTTAGAGAACCCCAGAGATTCTACTAAAAAGTTATTAGAAATAATTCACAACTTTAGCAAAGTTGCTGGTTATAAAATAAACCCACATAAGTCATCAGCATTTTTATATATCACTAACAAAATCCAACAGTCAGAGTTACAAAGAGAAATTCCATTTAAAGTAACTACTGATAATATAAAATATTTAGGAATCTATCTGCCAAGGGAAAATCAGAAACTTTATGAGCAAAATTACAGACCACTTTTCACACAAATTAAGTCTGATCTAACCAATTGGAAAAATATTAAATGCTCTTGGATAGGGCGAGCAAATATAATAAAGATGACAATATTACCTAAACTAATTTATTTATTTAGTGCTATACCAATCAGACTCCCAAAAAACTATTTTAATGACCTAGAAAAAATAACAACAAAATTCATATGGAAAAACAAAAGGTCAAGAATTTCAAGGGAATTAATGAAAAAAAAATCAAATGAAGGTGGCTTAGCTGTACCAGATCTAAAACTATATTATAGAGCAGCAGTTACCAAAACCATTTGGCATTGGCTAAGGAATAGATTAGTTGATCAGTGGAATAGGTTAGGTTCAAGGGATAAAACAGTCAATAAATATAGCAACATAGTCTTTGACAAACCCAAAGACCCCAGCTTCTGGGATAAGAACTCACTGTTTGATAAAAATTGCTGGGAAAATTGGAAACTAATATGGCAGAAACTAGGCATTGATCCACACTTAACACCGTACACCAAGATAAGGTCAAAATGGGTTCATGACCTAGGCATAAAGAATGAAATTATTAATAAATTAGAGGAACACAGGATAGTTTACCTCTCAGACCTATGGAAGGGGAAGGACTTTATGACCAAAGCAGAACTAGAGATCATTACTGATAACAAAATAGAAAATTTCGATTATACCAAACTGAAAAGTTTTTGTACAAACAAAACTAATGCAGACAAGATTAGAAGGGAAGCAATAAACTGGGAAAATATTTTTACAGTCAAAGGTACTGATAAAGGCCTCATTTCCAAAATATATAGAGAATTAACTCTAATTTATAAAAAATCAAGCCATTCTCCAATTGAAAAATGGTCAAAGGATATGAACAGACAATTCTCAGATGAAGAAATTGAAACTATTACTAGTCATATGAAAAGATGCTCCAAGTCACTATTAATCAGAGAAATGCAAATTAAGACAACTCTAAGATACCACTACACACCTGTCAGATTGGCTAAGATGACAGGAAAAAATAATAATGATTGTTGGAGGGGATGTGGGAAAACTGGGACATTGATGCATTGTTGGTGGAGTTGTGAACGAATCCAACCATTTTGGAGAGTAGTTTGGAACTATGCTCAAAAAGTTATTAAACTGTGCATACCCTTTGATCCAGCAGTGTTACTACTGGGCTTATATCCCAAAGAGATTATAAAGCAGGGAAAGGGACCTGTATGTGCACGAATGTTTGGGGCAGCCCTTTTTGTAGTGGCTAGAAACTGGAAAATGAATGGATGCCCATCAATTGGAGAATGGTTGGGTAAATTGTGGTATATGAATATTATGGAATATTATTGTTCTGTAAGAAATGACCAACAGGATGATTTCAGAAAGGCCTGGAGAGACTTACACGAACTGATGCTGAGTGAAATGAGCAGGACCAGGAGAACATTATATACTTCAACAACAATACTATATGATGACCAGTTCTGATGGACCTGGCCATCCTCAGCAACGAGATCAACCAAATCATTTCCAATGGAGCAGTAATGAATCGAACCAGCTACGCCCAGAGAAAGAACTCTGGGAGATGACTAAAAACCATTACATTAAATTCCCAATCCCTATATTTATGCCCACCTGCATATTTGATTTTCTCCACAAGCTAATTGCACAATATTTCAGAGTCTGATTCTTTTTATACAGCAAAATAATGTTTTGGTCATGAATACTTATTGTGTATCTAATTTATATTTTAATGTATTTAACATCTACTGACCATCCTGCCATCTAGGGGAAGGGGTGGGGGGTGGGAGGTGAAAAATTGGAACAAGAGATTTGGCAACTGTTAATGCTGTAAAGTTATCCATGCATATAACCTGTAAATAAAAGGCTATTAAAAAAAAAAGAATAGGCATGCCCATCTGCAGGTGGGTCAAATATATAACCAATGTATAACCATTTCTAACCAAGCAGTGAAGCTTTTTTGTGAAGCTATATACTTGAACCACCATCTAACTAGTCTCTCTTAATAGATGGTAAATATATAGCATTATTCTAAATTATCAATTCTGATTACTAAGTTACAAACACTCATATCACAAAAATTCAGTCTCATTTCTTTGTAGTCAACATTATATATCACTTCTCAAACTGATATCAAGTAATTGAAATTTTTGCTACTGTGTCTTTTACCTCATGTCTGCCAGGCTCATGCTTTCCCGGGAGGAAAGGAAACAAATAATTAAGTGATTTATCACCATTTTGAATTATTGAAGTGTAGTCTGCATAAACTGCAGCAATTTATATTCATCCTCAGAACTCAAAGAAATGGTACCCACTTTCCATGTAACTTCAGAATCTACCCTTAGCACGTTTCCTCAGTCCTCCAGAGATCCACATCAGAAGTCACCCCCATGACCACTGACATATAATTGACACTCTACTAGCACAGTATTAATTCCTAATTAGTCATCTCTGCTTTCATATTTTGGGCATTCTTTGCATACTCAAATTGGGGCATTTAAAGAGTGTGGTGACTCAGTGCCTAGAGGCTTGGGTCTAAAATCAGGAAGCCCTGAGTTCAAATTTCATTCTGTCATAAACATGAACTCTGCCTACTCCACTGGTTTCAATTTACTGGTGTTATTTTATAGCCTGGGAAGCTAAGGATAGCAGCTACCATCTGAAAATCTACCACCATGAGCCATATTTTCCTCATCTGGAAAATGGGGACACTATCTAACATATAGAAGGGTTGTGAGGAAACTTTAAAGCTTTATTAAAATGTGCTCTCCCCTTCTCCCTTTAAGGAATTCTTCCTGAAGCTTCCATTTTGGGAAAGGGCCCAGGCCAGCAAGCCTGTCTCTGTATTTCAAAACTACATAGGTAGGGGATAGGTAGGGGGCAGCTAGGGGGCAGCTAGGGGGCAGCTAGGTGGCGCAGTGGATAGAGCACCATCCCTGAAGTCAAGAGGACCTGAGTTTAAATCTTGTCTCAGACACTTACCATTTCTAGCTGTGTGACCCTGGGCAAGTCACTTAATCCTAACTGCCTCAGGGATAAAAAAACAAAAAAACAAAAAACAAACTATATAGGTCCTAGAACATCCCTCAGTGCCTAGGTCTTCCTTGCACGGAAGTTCACCCTGGAATATCACTCTACATAACATACATTCCTTTTTCACATTCTTGCCTATTCAAGGAGACTTTCTATACTTCCAAATTGCTTCATACCTTGCTTATATTTGAATTGCCAGTAGTTATCACAGTACCTTCACACAGTCAGCACCTACTAAATGCTTATTTCCTTTCTTCCTAAGTAAATGTAATTATTATTATATTATATTATTGTTGTTATTGTTGTAATTATTTAAGACTGCAACTTTTTCCTTTCACAATAGTTAAAATTATTTTTATGTCTTGAATAGTTTAAAATTAATCTGATACTTACAGGATGTCTTAATGTGCACAGTTCATATAAGACACAGCCAAGAGACCAAATATCCCTGTGAAAAAATAAGATTCAATTTATATACCAAGAACATATTTATTTTTTCTAAAATGCTTCAACGATGAAAATTATAAAAATAAATTACTTCTCTTTGCAAAGCACTTTACAGTTTTTCAAAGTGTTTTCACATATGTGAAAATTTATTCTTGTTCAAATGAAAACAGGCCAATTCTATGAGATGTAACAGTAAAGCAGAATTTCTTTTATTAGTTTTCTGGAATGGGAAAAGTATGTAAAATCTGCTACCAGTTTTACAGTTCTGTACATCTAGAACCAGCAGGTTTTGAAACAATTTGAGGCTTTAATCTTTCTTTGAAATTTAACATTTTCATGAATTACACAGATATGTTTTAATCAAGTCTGGAGATCTAGGTTGAATTAAACACGATTTGAGAAAATAAGGAAAAAAACCTATTTTTTAATCTTCTTTAATTATTTATTTTCATAGAATACTGATCAAATAAATATTAATGCTTTGCCAAAGATTGTCTCACATTTTTACTAGTTCTTATGATGCAATATTTCATTACATTCATATACTACAATTTATTCAGCTATTCATTCTTTCATTCCACCCTCTTCTGCCCACTCCCACCTTATCTTCCATTTCTTTGCTTGTCTCTTTCCCTTCTTCTAATATCTTCTTTAACATCAAGAACTTTGATTTATAATACCTCTTTGGTATTACCCTTATGTTTTAACCTTCCTCCATTTTAGCCTCTGCTGTTTCCCAGCTTAGTTTAATGTATTTCTACACTAAAGTCTCCCTTTTTGCATGTATACAACTCTCCTTTGTTGGATAAGTGAACTTCTAATGTGTACTGCTCCTCCTTCTGCCATGTTTTTATACACTGCTCACATACTAAATTATGAGAAATAGAAAATTGTATCTTCTTTCTCTTTTTGACATTAATGTATTCCTTTTACCTTCCCTTCTCTTTCTTTTCTTTAAATCCACAGGAAAAAAACCCCAATATATGCCCAGTCTCTTTTTCTTATTTAAATTCCTTGATATATTTAGAAGACATTAATCTGACTTCTAATCTAAAAGAATAATTGTTGCTTTCCTCCCTATTAAAATGTTAGCCCTTCATCATTGTACAACTACTTCAACTGCTCCAATAAATTTCTTTTTATAGCTTTCCCTTACCTCTTTTGTTGGCATTTCTGAGTTACTACTGAAATGTGTAGTCTTTTCAACAGGAATGCTTGAAAGTCCTCTATTTCACTGAATATCCATTTTCCTCCTATAGGATGATATTTACTTCCAAGATTTTAACTTTTGCTTTTGGAATTTTGTACCCCAAAGTCTTCTCCCATTTTATAAGCTTTCAGGTCTTACATAATCATGACTGTGATTCTTTGATACTTGATACTTCTTTCTGCAGGTTTGCAATATATAGATATGGAAAGTCTGGATTTTGGTTATGATATGAAGCTTTTTTTTCTTTGAGACTTATTTTAGGATGTAATTGGCAGGTTCTTTATATTTTTTTCTATTCTCTGGTATCTAAAATATCTAGGAAGTTTTAATTTATGATTTTTGAAAATATAGTCCCCAGGTTTTTTTTAAAATTATAGTTTCTAGATAGTCCAATTTAAATTATATCTCCTTGCTTTCCTGGCCAGTTATTTTTAATAGTAGGTATGTTATTTTTTATTCTATTTTTTATTTTCAATTTTGTTTTTAAAATTTCTTACTTTGTCATAGAATCACTGATTTCCACTTAGGCTATTCTAATTTCCAAGGAATCTGTTACATGGATAAATTATACCACTTTCTGTTCTAAATCAGGAGAAAAATATCCCCGGATGAAATATTTTTAAATGGGTCCAAAAAAGAATAAATCGAATGTTCAGTCATCAGAAGAACCAAAAATTTAATACCTCAGTTCTAGCAAAGTGGGAGGGAAGTATACATAAAGAATAAAATAGAATAGAAATATATAATTTTTTTGCAACTTCCTCTCATTATTCTTAGCAATCTTCTAGCCAAGATATTTGCTTTTCTCCCTCACTCTTCATATTCCATCATTCCTTTATCTTTTTTCGTTTCTTGTTTTTTTTTCCTTTCTCTCTTTTACTTTCATCTTCCTCATCCTTTACCCTTTCTTCAAACTCCCTCCCTTCTTCCTCATTCTTCCTCTCTTTGTTGGTCAAAGGCAAGAATCTAATAAGGTCCTAATATGTAGTATTACCTGTGCTCCAGACATGAGAAGCCAAGATAAGAAACTCTAAACCATCATGACCACTTAGTCCCCACTTGGCTTTAGTATTGCTCTCCTTTCTCTATCTTTATGGTCCCCAGTTAACACTATATTTCAAAAAGATATTATTTGGTTGGGGGGAAGAGGATATATTTTACAATCATCATCAAATAATACAAATCACCAAGATTCACATGAAAGGTTCTGCACACAGACACGTCATCATTAATTTATTTTTAACCATATATTTTTCTTTGGGTAAGAGGCTCTAAAGGGTGATGTATTATTCTTTTTCTGTTTTCTCAGTGATTTGATGGCACTACTAGATTTTAGGGGATAGGCTGAAAAGCTTTTAATTCATATAATTTAGAAGATGTTCGATTTTCAGATAGATTGGTCCTCTCCAGGAAGAGATTAATTTTACAAAGCATAATATCATATCTTAGAGGGTCATTATGAAGAATATTTACTTATGCAATACAATGGAAGCATAGCCAAATTAAAAATAGCATATTTTAGGTATTACAGAAAAGAGTTATAATTCTTCAAACTGTTATAGTGATGATCCAATTATAAAGACAACATTATCTGTTCTAGTATTAACAACAATAAAGAAATCTCTATCCTATCATTTCCCAACTCTGCTGCTCATTGTAATAACTCAATCTCATTCTATTATAGTAATAGTAGAAATAGGAGTAGCTGGCATTGGGAGGCATTCAGAATGTATGGAAGGAACAGTTTTCAGCACTGCTATAACATCACACCAGGAAACTTATGTCCTCATGCTAGAGGACTATCACAAAATAAGTGCTTTCATCCTAGTGCAGGCAATAACTTGATGTGGGGGGGTTGAGGGGGGAGGAAGGGCACTATCCTGAGCAAACCAATGAACACTTTGCATACCTTTGTTTCCTCCTTTTAAAAATGGTGATAATAATAGCATCTATCTCCCAAGGATGTTGTAAGAATCAAATAAAATTTGTAAATTTCTTTAAAAACTTTAATGCAAATGCTAGCTATCCAAATATTATATTATATTGATTATTTTAATATATTAATATAATAATATATTAATTAAATATATTAAACAGATGGTACGGGCAATGTATACAATGACAAGATAGATCACTCTTCTATTTGTGTTGTCAGACATAGAGTTGGAATATTTCTGCTCAGCCTACTGACTTTCTTGGCTTCCTTTAAATCCCAACTAAAATCCCTTTTTTTATTGGAAGCCTTTCCCACCCCCTCTTAATTCTAATGCTCTCATTATTTCCTGTTTATCCTGTATATAGCTGGCTTTGTATATACGTGTTTGCATGGTATCTCCATTAGATTATAAACTTCTTAAGAATTTAGTACCAACCGCCCTGTTGAAAAGGAAGGCGCTTAACAAACTGATTGACTTATTGATCAGAAGCAATAGAGTCTTTAACAAGTAACCCAAGGTTAATGTATTCACAAGTATTAATCTCAGAGGCCAAGGTTTACAACCCATAACCAAAATTCCCAATTTGCCATATGGCATCACAGAATAACAAGATCTTCAGTGTCTATGATGACAGCTTTTCTACAAATGAATTCAGCCCTATATGATGTAAAAAATAAAAAAGATGTAAAAATATCTTTACAAAGGAGCTCTATCTTACACAGACATTAAGATACAAAGCTATAATCAACAGGATGGCTAGGATGACCCAAAGTTCCTGGAATTCCTATAGAATTCTTTAAATTGGACTTGACAGCTAATTTCAAATGAGTCAGTTGATAGCAAGAACTCACGTTTTGTTGTTGTAGGGTTTATTCTGACAGATCTCTGGAGATAGATAGTAAGGTGTCCCAACGCACGTCCGAGCAAGTTCCATTGTACTAAAAATATTTTGAATAAAATAATAAAGTTGTTTATTCTCATGGAAACAAGAAAATTAGACTCTATTGTAAAGTTATTATATAAGTTAAAAAAATATTGCATTAGAACAGGAAACAAAACTACTTTGAAAATAACAAAAGGAAGGAAAACAATTCTTGACTATCATTTCCTCTCTAACTTTTAAAGTCCAAAGACAACTAAGTGAAACACTAGGTAGAGTTCAGGACCCTCATTAGTTCTGTGTTTCTGAGTAAGTCACTTAATTTTTCTGTGTTCCAATTTCCTCAAATATAAAGTCTCCCAGGGTTGTTAGGATACAATAGGTTATCATGTATAAAGTGCTTTGAAAACCTACATAAAGACTAGCTGTTACTGCCAGATCATAGAACTGAACACAGAGTTGAAAGGGATCTTTGATACGACTAATTTACTGATGTCAGGGGAAGTTAACAAACAAACAAAGCCACATAGAAGTGGTTGAAAAAGGACTTGAACCCAAATCCTCTGCCTTCAGATTCACCACTGTTTCCAAGCATTACACTGTGCTTCCACCTCCTCAAGTTCCTCATGGCCAAAGGATTTTGGAAGAATCAAGTAAAACCATAGATATGGGCTTAGAACTGAAGAAATGATGGTCGTTTACCTGCCTGATTTTTCAAAGATAGTATATTAATCTTTACTTTTCAATCCAGAACCACCTTGTAGTGCTAGACACTACGCAGGTGCAATAAATATTAACTTAATTGAAGTGAATTTTAACCATTTGGAGAAATCAAGAGAAACTCAGGTGGAAGATACCTCAAAGATATAGACAAAACTAAGAATTGTTCGCACCTGGATCAAGCACCAAACCTGGTCCAGGGCAAGTGGCACAAAAGGCAAGCCAGAGGAAGGGGGGAGAATGGATACTATCTGACAGAAAGAGACAGATTCCAGAATATACAAAGCTTCTGCTGGGGAGGCTGCCTACTCCCAATCTCCCTCCAACAGGAAGGAGACCATTATGCAAGTTGCTATTTAAACTTACCTCAGCACTTAGTTATCAAAAATAACTATTTCTTCCAAGAAGACTAATGAAGCGTTGAGGGAGGGTAGAGAAAAATGAATTTTACAACAAACAGACAGATACTTTTGGGGAGGGGACTGAGAAAGGACTAAAAGGCAAAGGGATCTTAAGGATCTTGTTTGTTCAGGAATTTTTACCCCTGAGTCCCTGAATTAAAAAAAAAAATTAATAATTGCATTTCACTAAAAGTATTTCCTTTCATAATCCTACGTATTTTATTTTGTACAATTAAAAATGATATCCTAAGAGAACTTAAGTTTAACTCGACTGCCAAAAGGCTACATGATACAATGAAAAGTTAAGCAAGTGTGATTTAGTCCAACTTGAGGCCCCAGTTTCAGAGATCAGTCACTTGCTTAAAAATCACAGAAGTCTCATTCAACTTTTATTGAAACTGAGGTTGCATTCTCCAGTTAATATATTCTAAGAATAGTGAACAAGAAACACAATTTATCTATAATCATGTAAAAAAAATGCTTCAAATAACTAATAATTAGAGAAATGCAAATTAAAGCAACTCTGAGCGTCTACCTCATATCCATAAGATTGATAAAACTAAGGGAAAAAAAAAAGAAAACAATTTTGGGGTGAACTATTGGATAATAGGTTAATGTGGAGTTATAAATTGGTCTAGTCATTCTGGAGAGCAATTGGGAATTATGTTCCCAAGGTTATCCAACTGTACATGTCCATTGACCCAGCAATACCACTATTATGCTTATAGCCCTAACAGATCAAAGGAAGAAGAAAAAGACCTATCTGTAAAACAAAAACCAAGACCATATAGTAGTTCTTTGTATAGTGGCAAAGAACTAGAAAGCTAAGAGAGTATCCATCAGTTAAGGTATGTCTTGACAAATTATAGTATATGAAGGTAGTGCAATACAATTGTTTTTTTTATTTTATTTTTTTTATTTAATAGCCTTTTATTTATAGGTTATATGCATGGGTAACTTTACAGCATTAACAATTGCTAAACCTCTTGTTCCAATTTTTCACCTCTTACCCCCCCCCTACCCCCTCCCTCAGATGGCAGGATGACCAGTAGATGTTAAATATATTAAAATATAAATTAGATACACAATAAGTATACATGACCAAACCGTTATTTTGCTGTACAAAAAGAATCAGACTCTGAAATATTGTACAATTAGCTTGTGAAGGAAATCAAAAAAGTGCAATACAATTGTGCTATAAGAAATGAAGAAATGATTTGAGAGACATCTGGGAATACTTTTATGAACTGATGCAGAATGAAATGAGCAGAATCAGAAGAACAATTTATATTTTATGTCAATATTATAAAAATGAACAATTCTGAAAGAAAAAAATTCTAGTTCATGAAATGATCAATAATGATTCGATAGGGGCAGGCAGGTGGCACAGTGGATAGAGTACCAGTCCTGAAGTCAGGAGGACCTGAGTTTAAATCTGGCCTCAGACACTTAATACTTCCTACTTGTGTGACCCTGGGCAAGTCACTTAACCTCAATTGCCTCAGCAAAAAAAAAAAAAAAAAATAATAATAATGATTCCACAGGAGTAATGAAACAGAAACAGATGTCTTTCATGACAAAGAGAAAAATGTGGCCAGAACCTATGTGGCCAATGTGGGAATTTTTTTTTTGTTTAACCCAGTGACTATATGACACAAAGGGTTTTTTCTTTCTTTTGTTTCTTCCTTTTCCTTTCCTTCTTTCTTTTTTCCTTCTTTTCTTTTCTTTCTTTTCCTTTCCTTCCTTCCTTTCCAATGTATTTATTTGGTGTGCCTCAGTGATCCAACTACCACCTCAAAGTCTGCATCTAAAAATTTATCTAAAATATTAGATAATAGTAGATTTCATGCCTAAACAAATAACTATTTTGGGCAGGAAAAAATATATTTAAAAACTACTTACTTGTTCAATACTCTTGCTATGCCAAAGTCCCCAAGCTTTGCAACCATTTCATTATTGCTAAGAAAAATATTCTATAAACAAAGAAAAAGCTATGTGAGTTAAGTCAAGAAAAAGAGTCCACTTTTTAAAGTCACTTTTCCTGGGTTATTTACCTGTGTTTTTATGTCTCTGTGTAAAATCTTCCTATCATGAATATGTTTCAATCCCAGAGAGATCTGCACAAACCAACCCAGAATCTACAATGAAAGAAAGTTTCTCTGTCAATCTGACAGTTGCAATTTCAGTGAAATGTCCCAATGATAAGATTCAAAAACAAAGGAAATTGCCTCGATATCCTCTGAATAGAGATCAAATACATTTACTGAAGTACCCACTTTCATCTTTAATTCTGTCCTTTTCTGACAAGGAAAACTTAGACACAAAGAGCTATATAGCTTTACCAGATGAATTCTTCTTCATCATCATCATCAATGGGTAACATCTATATAGTACTTACTATGTCCAAGAAACTGTGTTAAGTACTTTACAATTATTACCTCATTTGATCCTCAAAACAACCCTGGGAGGTAGCTGCCATTCTTAATCTCATTTTACAGATTGAGAAAGTTTAGGCAGACAAGGTTAAGTGATTTGCTCAGGGTCACATATGTAGTAAGTGTCTGAGAATGGATATGAACTCAGTTCTTGACTCCAGGTCCAGCCCTCTGTCTACTGTGCCCTTTAAGTCAGTGAGAATTCAATATAATTCATAGATAAACGGTTAGAAGTAAGGAAGGGAATGAGATGGTTCCTAATTTTGTTTTTCTTACTGAACATTTGAATGTTAATAAGATGCTGGTCATTTCACATGTATTTTCTTTTTCCAGATAGGAGTAGGAGAAAATATAGAGAGCAAGAATAGAAATTTTTGGAATCTGGTTTCATCTTGCTTTTTAATATCTCATTTAGCTTTTTTTTTTAAAAAGCAATTTCTTGCCATAAAATCCAGGGTTCTTTTCAATATGTACTCCATATCTATAGAGATGACATTTAAATTTTACTAATTCACAAGTGTTTGTTTCTTTGTCTTATTAAATACAAAAAAGGGGAGGATGTATGCAGGTGTTCTCCAGAGACAAAATGTTAAATTGTAATTCTGGAGGCTTTTTTATGGAGATGAAATGTAGCCCAAACTTTAATAGCAAAGGAAAGTCATATAAATATAGAAGAAATAGCACATGGAGGAGAAGGGGAGACATGTTTCCCATAAATCCAGAAATAATATGTTCCTGCATGAACATAGGAGGAATGCTTGAATAAATTCACAATGGTTTGAAATTTGTGGATTGCTTATTCATACTTGAAATATTTAACAACAAAACTAGAGATAATGTATAGGATCATGATGGTCTTAAATAGCAAAATATAACAAAAAGACCTCAGGAAAGATGAAGATAGTAACATTATGGTGGAGTGCTTTAATCCAGAACATTAAGCATCCATCATCCTGGCTCTGATTGTTATTCCTCTCCAAAGAAGTACATAATCTCTCCCATGATCAGAGCTCCCAAATGGACTTCAACAAAAGCTCTTTATGTATTGGAAATGTGTGGTTGCACAGATGAAGGATGAGAAAGGAGGCCATTTTTCACTCATTCTCTCTCTTCTCTTAATAACCAGTGTAACAAAAATGAAATTTTCTAAAAACAAGGTTTTTTTCCCCCTCATTAGCAAGATTGCATAGAAATTATAAGGCAGTTGCACCAATGAGAAAAGGATAAAACCAAGTCAAGAGGTTAATATGTTGCTTGTTTTTAAATGCTTCCAGATTCTGACTTTAAAAGGGAAGTAACTATTTATCTTTTTAAAAAATCTTTTTCTCAATAGTATTAATTTTTTCAAATACATGTAAAGATAATATTCATCATTCATTTTTGTAAGATTTTGTATTCAAATTTTTTTCCTCCTTCCCTTAACCCCTCTCTACCCAAGACAGCAAGCAATCAATAAGTTACACATATGCAAAACTTTTAAACATACAAATGTTTATCTTAATAGCACATATAGACTTAGGCAAGGGAAGGAGATGCTGAAAGTTCCGAGAATGCCAACATTCTTTCTCTCAAGATGACTTCACTTTCAGTGGAAGATTGTGAATGTATTCTCAGTCTGTAATATGGACTAATTCAGTGCATTATAATTTGAGGGATCACCTACAAATATCATGAATAATAATATAGTTTTGGAATAATAATTATATTTTTCTCTCTCCCAGATACTAGCTATTGGTAACATATCTGCTACCGCACCAATTAGAATTATTTACCTTGTCCTCATCAAAGAGTACTCCATGTTGCCTACTGATCCTCTTCATAAGATCTCCTCCATCACAATATTCCATTACAATGTATAATTTATTCATCTCTATAAGAAAAAAGGGGCATTATTACATTTACTAGAATGACTTTCCTCTATGTATTGTTTCTTTAGAAGTAAAGTATTATAAACTATAACTACAATATTCTTTTATATAATGAGTTAAAAATCTAATTCCCAAAATAATTCATGAAAATACCTAAGATGTACCTTCCATTTTAAAAATGAATAAATATGACTTGTCAATATTTTTTTAAAAGTTATTTTATCTGTGTATATCCCCCTATTCTAGAGCAGTTCAAAATCATTTCCTGCTTTATTAAAAAAAAAAAGGCTTAATTAGTGGTTTTGGCCAAAAATATCTGATACCTATTAGCCAACCATGTAATGCTGTACTTGGGTTGGTCCTTAAATCTAACAGACATACAGTCTACATACATCTATATGTACCTTTACATCATAAATCTACAGATGGACATACAAATTCTATATAGAATTTAAGATCTTCAAAGCATATATTATCTCTCATGATTCTTATAACAGCCTTATGAAGTAGATGCTTTTATCATCCCAATTTTACAGCTGAAAAAATTGAGATTGAGTAGGTAAATGATTTGCAGAAAGCTAGACCTAGGAAGTGTAGGAGATAGGATTCAAATCCATGCCTGCTAATCCTAAAACCAACCAACCATCTACTGTGCACTCTGGCTTAAATTGGGCAGGAAGTGCTATAGATGTTCAGAAGAGATGCTGTTTTAGGACAGGGTGGTCGGCATTTAAATTGGATCTTAAGAAGATTTGGAGGCAAAAAGGAGGGATAAGTATTATAAAAGTATAGAGACATGAAATTCCAGGACACAAGTAGAATGTCTAAAGTACAGAATTCCTAGAGAGAGGTAGAAAGATAGTTTAGAAAAATTATTCAAATGGTGGAGGGCTTTGAATACTAGGCTAACTAGTTTGGACTTTATGTTCTAGTCCAGGGCTTCTTAACTTTTTTGTGACATGAATCCCTTGGGGACTTTGGTGAAATCTATGGATCCTTTATCAGAATAATATTTTTAATGTGTAAAATAAAATATATAGAATTATAAAGGAATAATGATTACAAAGGAATTTTCAACTATATTGAAAAATAAGTATCAAAATTTTTTTAAAAAATCAAATTCTTGAAATCCAAGTTAAGAACCTCTACTTAAGCAAAGGGTCTCCAATTTTTTATCAAAGAAGAGTTACTTTTAAGTTATCTAAATTTTCATGATTCACTAATACAGATGTATGTATGGGAATGATCAATACAGATGAAAGGGTGAAAGTGTTCAGAAAATTAATCCTGTTGCCTCCATATTTAAAAATGTTTAATATAAATAAAAGTTTGCATTAATCAGATGCTCAGCATTATACATCATCAAACATTTTGTTCAATTTTAGCATGTATTTAGCAAGAATACATCTCAAGCAGAAGGAACATCAGGAGGAAGAGAAAGAATAGAATAGAAATACAATCCAATAGAAAATAACAGCAGAGAAAGAAAATGAGAAACAATAGAGAAGAAGCCAACTCCCTCTCTGATTATCTACCATCTCATTGTACAGATAGGAAAACTGAGGCTGAAAAAAGGTTAGATAACTTGCCTAATTTGTAAATAAGTGGTCAAATTCTTACTTAAGCCCATATTTCTGACTCTAAATCCAGTTCACGAACCACCATATATTGTTAAATGAATGAATAAGGTGGGAGTTTCAAAAGAGCTCTAACTTTTTGTTGTTAATTTGTTTCAATTATGTCCAACTTTAAATAATAGCATCCCATAGAATGTTTAAGTTTTTAATAATAATTATAATTAATATTTATATTATATTTATCATATACCAGGTACAGTGCTAAGTTTCACAATTATTATGTCATTTGATCCTCACAACAAGGCTGGGAGATAGGTACTATTTGACAGAGGTTGAATGACTTGCTCAGAATCATAAGGTTAGTGTGCCTAAGGCTAGGTTGGAATTGGAGTGCTCTATCTACTGTGTCAAATGGTTATTCATTATTTGTTCAGTGTGCATTTATTAAGTGACTTGTGTGAGAAGCACTATGTTTAGTACTTATTGAAGTCAGAAAGCAGCATAGAAATTTAGAATTAAAATAACACTAGGAACTGCTGCCAACTAAAAGTAGCTCTTGAAATGTAAGGGAAGTGGGAGAAATTATTTAACTTATAAAAACTTGATTTGGTCACAGTTTTCAAAAAACTATTGCCTAAACTATACAATATATATGCGTCTAATAAAATCAGAAAACAAACCTTGAAGAGATGTGAAGAATTTGACAATATTTGGATGTTTCATCTTTGCCAAAAGAATGACTTCTTTCTTTGAAGCTTCTTTTTCTCGATGAGGCATCTAAATTAGATTTAAAAAAATAAAATTTTGGGTGTTTGTTTTTTTGTTTATTTGTTTAACTTAAATGAAAAAAAAACACTAGGAAGAAATATAGTGTAGATATTACAAGTGCTTATTCCCTGTCACACCCCTAGTCAGCATCCTGTGGACTGTGTCCCTTTTAACTTGCAAAAGCTAGGATATTGGCTGACCCATAGTAGGCAAATGGATAATTATTTGTTATAGTTGTCATGAAGAAAACTAATATTTCTGGAGAAGTCTTTTATATTGCTATGAATATTAATAAGCAAATATTGCATCTGCTGTAGTTATTTCTATACTTGCTCATCTTGTGCAAACAAAAAATAATTTTTGGAAAAAAATGTAATACACACACACACACACACACACACACACAGAAAGACTGCTGAAAGTGGCAGATAACAACTCAGATCCTGATGGCTCAGATCTCTCAACCTTCCTGACATTCTCTCTTCCTCAATGAGTTCAGTGACTGCAATTCTTTAGGTGTCCCCATTTCTTGTCTTTAAAATGGAGACTTGAAGTCTTCAGGTTATTTTATACTTTACTCTCTCAAGCACTTAATTTTGCTTTGTGATCCAACAATGCTGGATTACTTGATGTTTTTCTTCCTTGAAATAAGACTTGTTCTCCTCCCTTCATGTCTTTTCATGGCTATTTCCCATGCTGAATCAATCCTGCCTTGGTTTCTCTGTCTCTTTGAAGATACAGCTCAGAATCCACCCTCCGCAGGAGCCTTTCCTGTTCCTATCTTTCTCCCCATTTGCTAGAACTTTCTCTTTTAAGATTGTCTTTCATTTCTTTATATATCTTGTATGTAAATACCTATTTGTGTGTTATTTCTATCATTAGAATATATTCTCCCTGAGGGCAAGGTCAGTGATTTTGTCTTTCTTTATATCCATATAGTGCCTGGCACATAGTAAGCACTTAATAAATACTTGTTGTTGTTGACAGGAAAAAGATTAGTATTGCATATAAATATAATGAGATGATTATTTAACTCCTGACAAAATTCTCACATTTATTATGAAAGAGATGGTTTGTGAGTCCCCAAAATGAAGTAGTAATCACTATGATCCAGCTTGGATTGATCAACAAAAAGTCAGACTTATACCGGTACAATCAAGGAATGCCACAGATGTTCTATGATTAGATTTCAGCAGAGCATTTTACAAGTCTACATTTTATCTTTTCAAGCAAGATGGAATAACATGGGTTAGATGTTAATTTAGTTAAATGGATTCAAAACTATTTGAACAATGTACCCCAACAGTTTTGTCCATTGTTATTGTCTTCACATTGTTATTAATGACTTGGGTGAAATTGTAAATGGTGCAGATGGTGCAAATCATAGATGGTGAATATCAAATTTGCAAATGGCACAAGGCTGGAATACATGCTGGATAAAAGAACTGAAATCTTAGAAGATTTCATTTGGCTAGAACAATGATCTGAATCTAGGAAAAGGAAAACTAAAAGAGAAAGATACAAATTTCCAAACCTGAACTCAAAACCCCAAGAATACAAAATGCAAGATGAATTAGGTATGACTAGATGACAGTTGGTGTGAAAAAGATATAGGACTTTTAATCAACTGCCAATCAATTGAACAAGCAACAGGCATTTATCAAGCATTTACTATATGCCAGGAAATACATATAAAAATGAAAATGTGCCTTACTCTTAAGTTGTATAGTATGCTGCTAAGTTCCCTTCCCCCCCCAAAAAAAGGTGACCAGGATGGTGAGGGAACTTGAAACCATGCTAATAGGTTTAAAAGACTTAGTAGTGTTTAGCCAGGAGAAGATAAGACTTGGATGATATAAATTGCTGCTTTCAAATAGAGCATTGCCATGTCAAGAAAAGATAATTATTTTTGCTTGGCCACAAGAGACAGAATTGTGAAGAGGCAAATTTCACTCAATATAAAGAAAAAAAGTGACAATTAAAGCAATACATATTCCAAATGGGCTATCCCAGGAGGTGATGAGCTCCCCCTCACCTAAAGTCTTTAAAAAAAAGACTAGAGATCTGTAAAGTATGTCAAGGATAATTCTTGTTCAGGTTTGATTGGATTGGATGGCCTCCAAGATCCTTTCAAATGCTTAGAATATGGCATTCTTCATCTAGATTTTCTTGCCTGAGATTAAAATATGTCTCTCATCATCTTACTTTAGCCCTCTCTCTAATCTTTAATTCACTGAATAGTGATTCTGTTCTATATTTACAAACAGATGTTTTACAATCATTGGCCTCCAAAGATTTTTCATTCTTATTTTAATGACTTTAGATGAGCAATTTTTCAATCAATCTGTAATGTAACATAATACATTGAAATAAATAAAAATCTGTGTTTTGGAGAATGGGAGTGAAATTTAGTCTGTTACTGGTAACATTCAGTATGAACTTTGGGGAAATAACAGAGCTAGAGTTTCCCTAATTATTGGAATAAGATTACACAGGTGTTTCTTCCAAAGTAAGAATAATTGGTCTGGTCTTGTCCTATAAGAAGAGACACAGCTTGTATGTGCTCAGGGCATTCTATTAAGTCACTAACATAACATCGAATGTAAAATGCATTTTTGTTACTGTGAACAATGCATTTCCTACCAACTAAAATAAACTATGTAGGAACAAAAATATTATGACAAAGCTAACAATCACCAATGACTAATCTCTCACAGAAATGTATTTAAGTATAAAGGAGCAGCACAACCCTATTTAGTACAACATTAAAAAATTATAACCCAAAATATTTTATTTAATTGAAAACTACCTAATTAAAATTATCAATAATAAAAAAAGAAATAAATAAAAAATTTAGACATAAGGAGATATAGTTTCAGTGAAACTGAAAAATTGAAGAAAAGGCGATCAAGAGGAACCAAGAAAGCAACAGCTAGGACAATGGAAATAACACAATATTGAGTCAAAATCTAGTTCATAGTAAATAAAAAGTTTGGGTCTACACCAAGAAAATCCTGAATTCAAATCTTGCCTCTGAAACATATTAGTTGTATGACCATAGGCAAAGGACTTAATTTAACTTATTGGTCACTCTCTGAGACTATAAACTACAACAATTACCATTCTACACTGTTAAGGGACAGGTCAATTCTCCTAGAGCCTCCACAGCTGTAGATCATAATATCTGAAGGAGTTGCAAGGCACCTTTTGCTGACACAGGTGTTGAGGACTGGGAATGAGATAAATTGGAGGCAGAGGGAAGAGGGGAGAGGTCAGAGAACTCAACAGGTCTCTCAGTCAGAGAACAGCAACTGCCTCTCAGTCTCCTTGTATCTTTCTCTCACAAGAGGAGATTCATTCTGCAGGTCTGGGTTGGATCTCCAACAGCCACTGTCAGGTGGCTCCTGTGTATTCCAACAGCTCCCGTGTATTCCCATACACACTAGTAGAGCCCATAACAGCCCTATTCCTGATCTAAGTCAGGACAGAAAGAAACCAGAATGAAAGAAAAAGTACCTTGTGTCCTCAAAAATTTATACCAACTTGGGCAATGATAGAGTACATTCTAGGTATAAGGAATGACTTAGAATCACAGAAAGAAAAGAAAGAATGCCATGTTTAAGGAACAGCTAATAATGCGCATACTATGTAGTATATGAAGGGGAAAAAATGTAAAATAAATCCAGGAAAATAATCTAGAGCCAGAATAAGAAGGGCTTTAAATGTGGAAGAGAAGAGTCTGGGAGTTATATTTGTATGTGTGTGTGTAGATATATCATATATATATAAAATAACTGAATCTACAAGATTTGATGCGATCATCAAAAGGGAGAGTCTAGAGGGAAAAGAAAAAAAGCTAACAGGGCAGAACTTTGGGGCAGATCCCTGATTGGAAGGAGTGACATAGTTAATGATACAGCAAAAGGGACTGAGGGGGAACAACAGTGAGAGAGGTAGGAGGAGGCAAGAAAGTATCAAAAGTAGCTGTAGTTAAGGATGAGGTCATATAGAAAAGGTCATCAGAATCAGCAGTGACAAGATCACTGGAAATCTTTGGAAGAACACTTTCAGACTCTCTCTAAGTGAGGCTGGAAGAGAACAATTCAAAGATGAACTATTTTTGAATAATCCATGTTTTCTGTACCTCCATCACTCCACTGGAACCTTTTAATAACTGTCCCAGGAAGTCTATGCTCCAAAACTATTAGAAGGAGATCCGCCTCCTTATAGTAACAAGCTGCATGCACTGGGGCTAACTTATATCTATCTTCTAACAACAGGACAAAAGGAAGAAACAGATGAAGAATGAAATAAATAGATTACAAGTCTAGCAGAAAGGTATGATTTAGGAGTCATTCTAGACGTCAATCACTTGGACAATTGCTAGAGTACTTTCTCTGCCTTTTAAAAACAGAGAATAAATTATTGGCTTGTTTTAAGTGGAGAAAATTTTCATCCTTCAAAAATGTAGAGAAAGCAGTGAGATGGAAAAGTAAATATGAACTGGATTCTGGCCAGTAAGTTGAAATTCACTGCAGTAGAAATAATGGAAATCTTGAGAGGAACTACTCCCTGTCTTATAATTTGTGAGAGATAGTAATAAAAATAACATTAAGGCTTTCAAGCCTTACAAATATGAACTCATTTGATGCTCATAACAACCTGGGAGATAGGTGATATTATTATCCCATTTTACAAATGAGAAATGGAGGCAAACAATAATAAGAATTAAATTGGAGTCCTCCTGATACTAGGTCCAACACTGTAACACTGAGCCATTGCCTAACTTGCACCCTGGATTTGGGAAGAGCAAATTTCAAAGAGTTTCAAGCTAGGATAGTATTCCATGAACTAAAATTCTAAAAGGGAATTCTATAAGGGAAGCCAGTCCAGGAAGACTAAGAAACTCTCAGGAATTAAATTTTGAATAAAGAAACAGATGTGAATACACAGGGAACTCATAAACCAACTTGATTTAGAACTTTTTTTTTAAATTTCATTTAAGTAGCTTAAGATCTCAGTGAAGGTAAGTAATGAAAGAAGAATAAAGGAACCTTTGAGAGAGGAAAGGAAAGATACACAGGGAAATGTGAAAACAAAAGATATCAATAAAAATTATTTTTATGTCAAGCTTAGAATGAGCTAAGAATGGTAAGGATAACAAAAAGGGATTTTTAAAAACTTATGTTAGGAGAATATTATAGAATTCAATCCAATTCAATTGAACAAACATTTATAAGATATCTTGTGCAGAAATTATCCCTGCCCTAAAACAGATTATATTTTAGATTTGGATCTTAAGAATAAAAAAAATAAGTAAATGAGTAAATACTTGATAATTTTGGTTAAGTTGAGCACTAAGAAAAGCTTCCCAAAAGGTATAAAGGGTACAAAGGCCATGTTAAATGAACCTCAAAAAAAATAGAGCTTCTAAGAGGTGAAGGGAGGGCATTACATGTAGAGGAGAATCATCTGAACCAAAACATGAAGAAAGATAATAGAATGCTAAATTTGAAAATTAGAAAAATATAATCAGCAGCCTTAGTGATTGATCCTATCCATTTCTTATGGGTTCCATTATCTCTATGAAGATGATTCCTAGATTTCTAGATATCTCTTTTGCTTCTCAAGTCCCACACCACCAAGCTTTTTGGATAGCTTTGACTAGATATCACATGGGCATCTCAAACTCAACCTTCCTAAAAAAGAATTTATCTTTCCTCCCTCCCCCAAAACTTTCTCATCTTCCAGTCTCTTTATTATTATCTTGGGTCCCATGCATCATCTTCAGTTCCCTAGATTCACTACTAGGTGTCACCTTTGACTTCTCTAACAAACCCATCAAATACAATCCATTGCCAAATCTAGTCATTTCTATCTTCATGGCATCTGCAATATATATGTATATCTAGATAGATAGATAGGTATATGTATTTATCTATCTCTCTATCTATCTCTCTATCCCCTTCTCTCCACCAACCCCCACCCAATTCTCCCCCAGTCACTAGCTAGTTCAGGCTCTTATTATCTCTTGCCTAGACTAAAGCAATAACCTACTAACTGGGTAGCTATGAAAGATAGTGTGCATAGAGTGCCAGATCTGAAGCCATGATGACCAATCTTCCTGAATTTAAATCCAGCCTCAGACACTTACTAGCTGTGTGACCCTGGGCAAACTTAATCCTGTTTGATTTTTTCCTCATCTGCAAAATTAGCTGGAGAAGGAAATGGCAAATTACTGCAGTATTTTTGTCAAGAAAACCCGAATGGGGTCACCAAGCATCAGATGACAACAACAAACTAATCAGTATCCCTTTTTTAAAATCTCTCCCCACTCCAATCCAACTGCCACTCAGTTACCAGTGATTTTCCCCCCCAAAATTTAAAAGGTCTGCCTGATTCCAAAAGATTTATGATAAAAAATGCTATCCACATCCAGAAAAAGACACATATAGAGTCTGAATACAGATCTAAGTTCCCTATTAACTCCTAGATTAAATATAAAATCCTCTGTCCAGCCCTTAAAGTTCTTTATGACCTGATCCTTTCCTACCTTTCCACCAGTCTTATATTTCCCTTCCTGTTTCTTTAACACACACACACACACACACACACACACACACACACACACACACACACACACACTCCCTTTCTATGCCTGTATACTAACTTTCCCTCATAGCTGGAATGCTCTTGCTCCTCATTTCCACCTCCTAGTTTTTCTGGTTTCTTTCAAGAGAACTCCTTCCCACTTTCTGCAAAGAGTGCTCCTCTCTGAGATCACCTCTCACCTGCCTACTCCATATCCATATGTTGTCTCCCTCATTAGAATGTAAGCTTCTTCAGGGCAGGGACTATGTTAGCTTTTCTATGCACCCAGAACTTAGCACAGCGTCAGGCCCATTCTAAATACTTAATAAATACCTGCTGACTGACTTAGCAGTAGGTTTTCACTCCCAAAAGATATTTGAGTAAAGAATAGATGATTTTTTCTTAGCAGCAACATACAGAGTCTGGGTTCATCTAACTGTTCTCCAATGTTCCTTTCAATTCTGAGTTTTTGTGAGTCTGTGAGTTCTTTTATATAGTAAGAAACCCTATACTCTTATAATGAGATGCAAGGGAACTTCAAAAAGCATATGCTGTGCTTCCAATACATAAATGTTGACCATAATGAACTCCCTGACAGTTAAGTTCTATTTAATAAATCTGTATTTGTATGTGTACATACACATGCACACACGCATACACACAATGTGCTCCAAAATGATCATGGTATGTAAAACACATATTATAGTTATATTTCTCAGTTAAGTATTGAACTACATGATAAAAACTTCTTTTGATGCTACATTACTAAATATTGTCAATAACAGCATATAAGTAAAAAATAGGTTTTTATTTTATAAATTTACCTTTGTTAAATCGATTTCCTTTATAACACACTGCTGGTTGTCTGCCTTTCCTTTTGCCAAGAATGCTTTCCCAAAGGCTCCTTCCCCAATCATTTTAATTACATCATATTTATCCATGGTTTCTGGTGTAGAAAAATGTCTGGAATTAAAAGATCTTAAAAATAATTCATATATGTCTTATAGTGATTAAGACATTAGAAAATTAATATGATTTTAGCAATAATCATCATGAGAACCATTACCAAGCAAATTAAGGACATCTATTTTATGGGAAACTTAGTGAAGACTAAGATTTTCCCTCTCTGATGAGTGGCTTGGCTATACTGTACTTAAAAACTGATTTTTTTTTTTTGCCAAAATGTTTTTCCTCCCAAAGTTGAATTTTAGTCTGATAACTTTGTTGCTTTATGGAAATAAAAATTTATTTTCATAAAGAAAGTTACGCTATATAAGCTTAGGAGATATATGCACATACATATTATACATGCATACATACAAACACACTTATACACACATATGTATCCCAGGGCTTACAAAAGCATCTGGCAAGTCACACATGTTTAATAAAGGTTTCCTAATTGATGGAGATACATACACGTCTGCACACACAGATATGTACATGTAGTAGTACAGGGAATGCCAAGTCATTCATCAAAAAGGGGGGTCAGCTGGTGTGATGCCGGAGAACCTGAGGCAGGAGAGAGATCAGAGCGTTTTTAATAGTTTATTAATTGGAGAGTATGATTGACTGGACAGGACTCTCGTCTCAAAGTATCCAGTACTGACTGGGTGTATCTCAGGAGTTTAAATATTCTTTAGAGACAAAGAAGGTGGAAAAGGCGCGAGATGGGGTAGGCCATAAACCCCGAAAGCCCCAGACGGGATGTCTGAATGCCCAGAGATAAAGATGTCAGTGAGGTAGCTTGGAACATTTTAGAGGGATGGTGTAACTTCTTGAGGACAGGGCTCTGCTCTCCTGTTTATCTTGCTAGTAATAGTAACCTTAGAGTAAACGGTCCCCAGTCTTAATGGGCTAGAGTGGGTTTTTACCACTGAGGAGAGGGTTAGGGAGACTGAGATAAGGGAACCTCTTAGAGAGAACCACGGCACAACACTGGGAGAGCCTTCTTCACTATCCTTCAGTTGTTTCCCGTCCCCTTGGGGCTTTTCTTGTGGATAACTAACGCGGCTCCTCATCGCCTTCCCCACATTAGGCCAAGGTGAGCGCCCGAGACATCTCTGAAGTCAGACCTTGCCGACTCCGGGCCCATCCTCTGAGCCGCCCGCATCTTACCGAGTCCCTCAAACACTCCCTCAGCGTGGTGATGCTCACGCTAAGTGTGAATCTATCTCACGCAGCTCCACGACTGCCCCGCCTGGCGCCAGGAAGGCTCCTCGCCCCGAGATTAAATCTAACTCCGGATACTCGGGGTGTGAGTCTGGGCGAGTCACTGAACCTTTTAGACTCGGTTCCTGCTCTGCGGGATGGTCTGCAGAAGGAAACGGCAAAGCAGGGTCTTCGCCCAGAAAATGCCGAAGGGGGTGAGAGGGGCTGAATATGCCGAGACCGAACAACACGTGTTTGTGCATATGTGTGTGCGTGTGTGTGTGTGTGTGTGCAGAAAGACAAAAGAAACACAGAGAGACCGAGACCGAGACAGAGGCAGAGGCAGAGGCAGAGACAGAGGCAGAGACAGAGACAGAGGCAGAGACAGAGACAGAGATACAGATAGAGACAGAGACAGAGGCAGAGACAGAGATACAGATAGAGACAGAGACAGAGGCAGAGACAGAGATACAGATAGAGACAGAGACAGAGACAGAGATACAGATAGAGACAGAGACAGAGACAGAGACAGAGACAGAGACAGAGGCAGAGGCAGAGGCAGAGGCAGAGGCAGAGGCAGAGACAGAGACAGAGACAGAGACAGAGACAGAGACAGAGACAGAGACAGAGACAGAGACAGAGACAGAGACAGAGACAGAGACAGAGACAGAGGCAGAGACAGAGATACAGATAGAGACAGAGACAGAGGCAGAGACAGAGACAGAGATACAGATAGAGACAGAGACAGAGGCAGAGACAGAGATACAGATAGAGACAGAGACAGAGGCAGAGACAGAGATACAGATAGAGACAGAGACAGAGACAGAGATACAGATAGAGACAGAGACAGAGACAGAGACAGAGGCAGAGGCAGAGGCAGAGACAGAGGCAGAGACAGAGACAGAGACAGAGACAGAGACAGAGACAGAGGCAGAGACAGAGATACAGATAGAGACAGAGACAGAGACAGAGGCAGAGACAGAGACAGAGATACAGATAGAGACAGAGACAGAGGCAGAGACAGAGATACAGATAGAGACAGAGACAGAGGCAGAGACAGAGATACAGATAGAGACAGAGACAGAGACAGAGATACAGATAGAGACAGAGACAGAGACAGAGACAGAGACAGAGACAGAGACAGAGGCAGAGGCAGAGGCAGAGACAGAGGCAGAGACAGAGACAGAGACAGAGACAGAGACAGAGACAGAGGCAGAGACAGAGATACAGATAGAGACAGAGACAGAGGCAGAGACAGAGACAGAGATACAGATAGAGACAGAGACAGAGGCAGAGACAGAGATACAGATAGAGACAGAGACAGAGGCAGAGACAGAGATACAGATAGAGACAGAGACAGAGACAGAGATACAGATAGAGACAGAGACAGAGACAGAGACAGAGACAGAGGCAGAGGCAGAGGCAGAGACAGAGACAGAGACAGAGACAGAGACAGAGACAGAGACAGAGACAGAGACAGAGGCAGAGACAGAGATACAGATAGAGACAGAGACAGAGACAGAGACAGAGGCAGAGACAGAGACAGAGATACAGATAGAGACAGAGACAGAGGCAGAGACAGAGATACAGATAGAGACAGAGACAGAGGCAGAGACAGAGATACAGATAGAGACAGAGACAGAGACAGAGATACAGATAGAGACAGAGACAGAGACAGAGACAGAGACAGAGGCAGAGGCAGAGGCAGAGACAGAGGCAGAGACAGAGACAGAGACAGAGACAGAGACAGAGGCAGAGACAGAGACAGAGATAGAGACAGAGACAGAGACAGAGACAGAGGCAGAGACAGAGATACAGATAGAGACAGAGACAGAGACAGAGACAAAGACAGAGACAGAGGCAGAGACAGAGACAGAGACAGAGATACAGATAGAGGCAGAGACAGAGACAGAGATACAGATAGAGACAGAGACAGAGACAGAGACAGAGATACAGATAGAGACAGAGACAGAGGCAGAGACAGAGATACAGATAGAGACAGAGACAGAGGCAGAGACAGAGATACAGATAGAGACAGAGACAGAGACAGAGACAGAGACAGAGACAGAGGCAGAGGCAGAGGCAGAGACAGAGGCAGAGACAGAGACAGAGACAGAGACAGAGACAGAGACAGAGGCAGAGACAGAGATACAGATAGAGACAGAGACAGAGGCAGAGACAGAGATACAGATAGAGACAGAGACAGAGACAGAGACAAAGACAGAGACAGAGGCAGAGACAGAGACAGAGACAGAGATACAGATAGAGGCAGAGACAGAGACAGAGATACAGATAGAGACAGAGACAGAGACAGAGACAGAGATACAGATAGAGACAGAGACAGAGGCAGAGACAGAGATACAGATAGAGACAGAGACAGAGACAGAGATACAGATAGAGACAGAGACAGAGACAGAGACAGAGACAGAGGCAGAGGCAGAGGCAGAGACAGAGGCAGAGACAGAGACAGAGACAGAGACAGAGACAGAGGCAGAGACAGAGATACAGATAGAGACAGAGACAGAGACAGAGGCAGAGACAGAGATACAGATAGAGACAGAGACAGAGACAGAGACAAAGACAGAGACAGAGACAGAGATACAGATAGAGACAGAGACAGAGACAGAGACAAAGACAGACAGAGACAGAGACAAAGACAGAGACAGAGACAGAGACAGAGACAAAGACAGAGACAGAGGCAGAGACAAAGACAGAGACAGAGATACAGATAGAGACAGAGACAAAGACACGGGACACATAGAGACAGAGATACAGAGACAAGAGACACAGATAAGAGACAGACAGACGCATAGTCAGAGACAGAGACACATAAAGACAGAGACAGAGAGACAGACAGCAACACCGAGAGACACAGAGACAGAAAGACAGCCACACCGAGAGACACACACAGACAGAGAACCGGGGTTGATATTTTCACTTTTTATTGCTCTCCTGCATTCTGCTAAACAACCCCCTCTGTGCCGTGAGCACAGCGCGCTCCGCGGGCGGTTCCCGGCGCTGTCTCTGGGCGGCCCCCGGGCCCGCGGAGGTTACAGACACCGAGCCCGGGAGGTCCGGAGTCACCGGCCCCCGCCCAGCCCCCCCTTAACCACGCCCACCGCCCCCTCCGCGATGCTTTCGGGGGGAACTTCCTGGGGAGCTTGGGATGCCTCATTTCTGGGGGACTGCCCTTTCCCTCCCGGAATCTGCTGGGAAGCCAGTCTGAGCTTCCTTATCACTACGGGGGAAGGGGACTCCCTCTCTCTCGGCCAAGAACGCGAAGACGGCTCCGGCCCAGGGCGACCCCAGCAGCGGCCCCGCTAGTACTGCAGAGGACGCGAGTTCCCGTTGCCATGGAGACCGAGCGAGGCTGCCTCCCAGCCTCCCTTCGGAGGCGCGACCCTCGCCTGTTTTCTTCCCACCCCCACCCGCGCTCCACCTTTCAACCCAGATGAGAGCGCGCGCGTCTCCCCCTCGCCCCCACCACGCAAACGTCGGGCTCGCCCCCAGTTCACCTGCTCTGCTTCTCTTGGAGGCGGCTGCGGCAGCGCCCCGGAAGCCCGCGCCTGGCCGCCTGGCTTGCCCCACAGCGCCCCCGTGTGGCTGTGGGAAGGAATCCGATGAGGTGATGTGCTCGGATCAAGGGCTGAAGAGAGCCTAGACCCAAGGCCACGGCGTCACTCTGGCGGGGAGAGCTCGCGCTGGTGCAGCTGCTCAGGGAGCTGTCGGCCCCCGGGGCCCGGGCTCACCCTGTCGGGGAGAGCGCCCCCTGGTGCACCCGCTCAGGCCCCCAGGGCCCGGGCTCATCCTGGCGGGGAGAGCGCCCCCTGGTGCACCTGCAGAGGGAGCTGTCGGGCCCGGGCTCACCCTGCCCGGGAGAGCGCCCCCTGGTGCACCCGCTCAGGCCCCCAGGGCCCGGGCTCATCCTGGCGGGGAGAGCGCCCCCTGGTGCACCTGCAGAGGGAGCTGTCGGGCCCGGGCTCACCCTGCCCGGGAGAGCGCCCCTGGTGCACCCGCTCAGGCCCCCAGGGCCCGGGCTCATCCTGGCGGGGAGAGCGCCCCCTGGTGCACCCGCTCAGGCCCCCAGGGCCCGGGCTCACCCTGCCGGGGAGAGCGCTCCCTGGTGCACCTGCAGAGGGAGCTGTCGGGCCCGGGCTCTTCCGCCGCGGGGCACACTTGGCAGAGCACCCACCCGGCCTGGGGATGGCGAATCAGGCAAAACTTGCATCTGTCCTCCAGTCCCAGCCAACACCTTCCCACCCCTTCGGGATCGCTCTTGGGAAAAGTTAGAGGCGGGGCCAGACTTTCCTTAGTTTCCTCATCTGCAAAACGACGTTGGACTAGATGTGGGCTCCAGGGTCTCTGCCAGCTCCCGATCTGTAATCTTAGCCCCCCCCCCAGCTCTTGTAAAAAAGTCACACCCGCGCTGACCCTCAGACTCACACTCCGGCAGGTACGCGTTAACCCTCAGGTTCACACTTCGGCAGGTGCCCGTTGACCCTCAGGTTCACACTTCGGTAGGTGCGCGCTGACCCTCAGGTTCACACTTCGGCAGGTACGGGCTGACCCTCAGGTTCACACTTCAGTAGATATGAGCTGACCCTCAGGTTCACACTTCGGCAGGTACGGGCTGACCCTCAGGTTCACACTTCGGTAGGTACGGGCTGACCCTCAGGTTCACACTTCGGTAGGTACGGGCTGACCCTCAGGTTCACACTTCGGTAGGTACGCACTGACCCTCAGGTTCACACTTTGGTAGGTACGGGCTGACCCTCAGGTTCACACTTCGGTAGGTACGGGCTGACCCTCAGGTTCACACTTCGGTAGGTACGCACTGACCCTCAGGTTCACACTTCGGTAGGTACGCACTGACCCTCAGGTTCACACTTCGGTAGGTACGCACTGACCCTCAGGTTCACACTTTGGTAGGTACACAGCAGACCCTCAGGTTCACACTTCGGTAGGTACGCGCTGACCCTCAGGTTCACACTTTGGTAGGTACACAGCAGACCCTCAGGTTCACACTTTGATAGGTACACACTCTTGCTGAGATTTAATCCCCCAAAGAACGAAGGCTGCGCCGGATCCTAAATCACGGAGTGAAGATATGTTTGGTAAATGGGCTTTTAGCCACCTTCAAATCCGCGTGTTGGGAGACTGACTCACGCAAAACTTCTCTGACGCCGCCATTCACCGTTAGAAGGCGGGGAGCCTAGTTAAGGGAGAGCCGGTGCAATGGGAGAACCTGGGGGGCCCACAGAGGCTCTGTGACTGGCTCTTGCTCCCTGACCTTGCGGGGCCGCGGCTTTCTGGACTGGCTGCGGTTGCGGAGCTGGGAGTGGCCTCAGCCTCAGCTTCTCCCTCCTGGATCTCAGGCCTTAGTGTGGTTCCCTTGATGATTCAATGTGCTGTAAGGGGGGTAGCTTTGGACCCTCTCGATCCAAAACCCAACTGTCCCCATGAGCCCGGAAATACTCAATATTTGCTCCTTAGTTTTAGATGAAGCGATGAGAGGCTGTGACCTTGTGAGTTTGGGAAGGTTACGAACATTAGAGACCCAGGAATTAAACCTATGACGGATTTTACATCCAGTCCAGGATTAAAGTCCGCGGAGCTGCATTTAGGACCCAGTAACAATGTCACACACAAGGACACCAACTGACAGAATCTATTCTTTCTCTCACCACATAACCGGCCCTCTCTCCCTTCTCAGTCACTTGTTTCATTTATAGTAAAAATGCCAGTAAGAATGTGATTGTTATCTTAGTAACATCTTGGTCACACAGTTAAATCAAGCATGGGGGGGGGGGGGGGAAGATAGGAATTAGGCAAACATCCAAGCATGTTAAAAAAAAATGATTGTTAGCACCTTTTTACCCCAAGTAACTTGAGATTGTGGGCTATTTTTAATTTTTTTTCATAGGCTTCTGTGGTATCTATCCCTTAGCTTCCCAGCCGGGGAGCATGGAATGGGTAATATATGGTAGCTAAAGCACATTTTAAAATATAACATCTTTAGCTATGTCTAATAAATAAACTCTACTCTGGGATATATTTCATGGTAATTGTTCAAATTTATATTGAACATAATTTCTGAATATCTCCATAATCAATCTGGTTTTCCATCTCTCTCTCTCTCTCTCTCTCTCTCTCTCTCAAGTTGTAGGCTTCTTTTTAAGGCAGTAGTGGGAAATGGGAAACACTTCAAATGAACAATTCTACAAAATATATGAAGTGATTATTATATACTAAGTGCTGTGCTAGACAGTTTATTAAGACAAATAGGACTCCTTCTTTGCCCTTCAATTTATAATCTGGCAGGGGAAAGAAGAAAAGATGCACAATAACTAACACAAATTAGAATATAAATACATAGGAGAGTTATAAACAAAGTAATAAGAGATAGTAAAGATTATGTTTACCTAGAGGAATTAAAGAAAATGTGAGCCAGCATTTATAAAGAAAAGTACAACAAGGTTAGGTCTTGGGGCAGAAGAGAGAGTTGGGAAGTGCTGATTTTGACTTTGTTTTGGAGGCAGGAAAATGTAGGATGAGGTCAGTAGATAGCAGGTGATTAATCCAATTTGGGCAAAGTGCCTGATAAAACTAGAAAGCATAGTTTTGAGCCAGATAATGGGAACCATTAAAAAGATTGCTTATTTAGTAGATAATAGGGAACCATTAAAGGTTTTTGAATAGCGTGATGAGCATTGGAAATACCAATTTGAAAGAACTTTGTAGGATGGATTAGGAGATGAGGCATAGAGAATGATTGCAATAGAGACAAGTAGATGGTATAGTCTATGTTGAATCACCAAGCTATGATGGACTATATCCTGAAGTCCTGAAAGAACAGGAAGATATCAATGATTGCTGAATCATGGACTGATCTTTGAAAGATTACAGAGAAAGGGAAAGGTGTCACAGAAATGGAAAAGGAAAAAATGCCCCTGAATTCACCAAGATTATGCATCTGCAAATTACAGGCCAGTGAGCTTTATTTCCAAATCCTGGCAAATTCTAAGGAGTCATGATTACTGACAATCTTGAAAATGAAATAGTGCTCACAGAGCCACTATGGCTTCATCAAAGGCAAGTCATAAGAAACTCACTTTTTATTTTCTTTTCTCACATAATTAACTATTATAATAGTGGAATAATATAGTTTCCCCAGATTTTACATATTTTTACAAAGCGTTTGACAGAATGACTTATTCCTTCCCCAGTATTGTCAATTTTAACTCTTCCCCTTCCCTATCCCGGCTTAATTTTATGTATTTCTGTACTAAACTGCCAGGTAAGGCTTCATTCAAGTTGGAGAAACGGATGGGAAATGCTAATGATGCTAAAATTCCTTTAGGGTAAAATGGAGAAGTAACAAGAGGAGGTCAGGAAGTTTGTCTAGCTCTACATTTTTGGTATTTTCAAAAACTCATTTCATTTATTTTTTAAATTTTAAGTAGTCTAGACAACTAGGTAGCAACATGAAGGAAATACTGAAGTTAGAATCTGGATGACCTGAATTCCAAACTAGTTGAGGTCTGATGGAACAGTTTAGATGTGTTTGAGGCTGGGGTTTTTCCTCCACATAAATGTTAATGGTTAAAAAGTATTGAGAGGGGGTAGGGAGAATTTTCTAAGTCTGTCTGTGGGTCTTGTTCCTGCTGCTCCAGAGTTCATGGAGAGCTCCACAGAAGTCCCCTGAGGTGATGGCAACATAGCAGACCCCTGAGCTGATGGCAAACCCAGCGGAGGAATGCCTGCTGGAATTTCAGCAGCTGAGCTTTCACCCAGCTTCCTATGCTTCTGGAAGGCAACAGCAAGGGAGGAACGGAGTGTTTCTAGAACATCAGAAAAGGGGGGAAGGACAATAATAAAACATACAATGTAAAGTCATTCCATCCTTAGGAGTAAATACTTGCTATTATTTATTTTCCTCAGAAGCATAATAGGACAGTGGGGGAAAGGGTGATTCGAGGAGTCAGAACAACTGTTTCTAATTTTTATCTTAACACTGTGAGCTCTTTGAGGGCAGGTTCTGTCTTTTGCTTCTCTTTGTAACCCCAACATCAGCCCAGTGCCTAGCACATAGTAGGCACTTCATGAATAATGGACTGACCAACTACTTCTGGCTGTGCTATCTGGCAGCTGTGTGATATGGAACCAGTCACATAATCTCTCTCTGAACTACAATTTCTTCATCTATAAAAAGAAGGTATTAATTCCTGCCCTGCAAACCTCAAAAGGTAGTTATGAGGGACCAGATAACATAATTTATGTGAAAGCATGTTGGCAAGTACCATTACTGTTGCAATGGGGAAAAGGGGTAATTGGGTGGGAGAGCAATGAAGACCTGAAATGGGAAGAAGAGAAGTTCATGGTTGAAGTGGGAAAAGTTTACAGGAGAGGATGAGATTGACTCAATTTCTTTCCTTTCCTCCTTCTTCCCTGTTTCCCTCCTTCTCTTTGTTCTTCCCTCCTTTTCTTACTTTTATCTCTTCCTCTCTCTTTTTTTCCCTTCCATCTCTCCCTCCTTCCTTCTTTTACTTCCCCCTTTTCCTTTTTCCTTTCCTTTCTCTTTTCTCCTCTTTTTTTTCTTTTGTGCTTTCCTTCTTTTCTTCCTTCTATCTTTCCCTTCTGGCTTTCCTTTCTTCCTTATTCTTTTCTTCTTCCTTCTTCCTTCCCTTCTTCCCCTCCTTCTCTCTGTGCTTCTCTTCTTTTTTTTTCTTTCTATTTCTTCTCTCCCTCCGTCCTTCCTTCTTTCACTCATTCTCTCTGTTCTCTCTTTTTCTTCCTTCTACCCCTCCTTCCCTCCTTTCTTCCCTTTTATTTCTCCCTTCCTTCCCCTCTTCCCTCCTTTTTTTCCTTCCTTCTTTCTACACTGGGTCTTCCTATCTTGGCTAGGCTGGAAGTACAAGGACCACTCATTGTTTTGATTTGTTTCCAGTTAGCACAGTAGCTTTGCCCTGCTCCATTTCTGACCTGTAACTTTTTATTCCTCATTAGGCAGCCTAATGGTCTCTGCTCCCCAGGGTTTTCTATATTAACACCAAATTTGTGTTTAGTCCTCTGTAGCTCAGCTCTCCTGAGCTCTAAAGATCCACCAGCCTCATCCTCTCTTATAGCTGAGAACACAGGAATATATCATCAGGCTCAACTCAATTTTCTTTCAATGGGACAAAGTCAAAAAGGTGTTATTGAGGTCTCTTTGTCACACAGCTTGTTCAGTTGTGTTTGATTCTTTGTGATCCCATTTAGGGTTTTCTTGGCAAAGGTACTAGAGTGGCTCACCATTTCTTTCTCCAGATTATTAAACAGGGTTAAGAGACTTGTCCAGAGTAATACAGTAGTAAGTGTCTGAGGCTGGATTTCAACTAAGATATTTCTGACTCCAGGTTTGGCATTCTATTCACTGTGCCATCTAGCTCCACAAAGGTAAGTGTCTCTGCCTTCTTTGTTCTACACAGGTGACAAAGTGAATTAGATGACTTTACTCCCAAGGTATGCATTAAGTGATGTACCCCAAGTTCTGAACATAACTGGGGTGATAATTCTAGTCCGTTATAAATAACAGCATCTTCCTGTGCTTACATGTCCTCAAGCTCTTTAAAGTTCCAAGAACTATTTGCCCTGACCCTATGTACAGCCAAATTGCTTTTCTTCTTTACTTCCTAGCCTTCACTAATGTTCTTATCAGTAACAGTTATTATGGATTGTTATGTGAAAATACTCCCTCTCCTGATTTGCTACTTTTGATCTACTGTGAGCTAGAAAAATATAATCAATTTTGATAATACTATATGTAAAGTGAAAGTCTATAGACTATAAGCAAGCCCTAATCTACAGAGTAGAATATAAGCACTTTATGTTTAGAATGGCTGACCTAATATAGAAGCCTAATATCTAATTAACTCATCTCTTTGTCTCATTTGAGATGGAATACTACCTATTGCCCTAACTACCTCACACTGATGTTTTGTGAATAAACTAAGCAGGAAGACAGGAAAGCACTTTGAAAAGTTAAGAGTTGTACACAATTATAAGAAACTGTTACAGTTTTAATAAGTGATATGCTCAACTAAAATGCTTAATCCAAGTTCATCTGTAAGTAGGAAGATATTTGTAAAATAAATGAAATAAAGTCCCCAAACTGTTCAAAGAGACTAACATTTCCAGGTGGAACTTTTTTTTTAATTAAAAATTTTTTTTATAAAAATCCACTCACCTTGGACTTGATATTTCTATGTAACACCCTTTTTCGTGAATGTGATTTACTGCCAGACACATCTGTGTAAACCAGTGAAGTATCTATAAGGAAAAGAAAAAAAAAATCTGATTTATGGAGTGCTTTTTTCTTAACAGATTTTTCAAAATTCATTTATGTTGTATTTTCAGAACTTGGGCAAATTAAACTACTGTAAAAATAAAAATATGAGAAGAGGAATGATGATGTAGACAGCTGACTTCAGAGAAAGAAAAATATGACTCATAGACCAATACTCTGGCCATAACATCTCAGTGCAAAGAACAGAGGGATCAGAACAGGTACTGATATCCATCAGTAAGGGAATTTCTTCTACCAATAAAATCATAAAACCAAGCAGCAGCAGCAGCATCATCATCATCATCATCATCATCATCTTACCATCACTTTCGTGACTGTGATCATCTCATCATTATTATCACCACCACCATCACCATCTTCATCATTAACATTATCTTATCATCATATCATCATCATTAATATAAAATACTCTATAAACTAGTAGAAGAAAGAGTTATGTTTCATCCTGGGAAACTCTAGTAATTGAGTAATAGATGGTCCTGGAGAGGGACCACTGTATTTCAACAAAATGATTCTGTAGTAGATTTTCCAGTTGTGTAATTCACTTGGTACTATCTATATTTTCTGGGTATAAAAGCCCCCTTCATGGATTATTTAGTTTGGAATTCAAATGGGTAATCTTTTATTAAGGAAATGAACTGGTTAGAAGTAACTGGTTTAAAGATACAAAAACAAAGCAGAAATTTAAACTCAGTTATGGAATGAATACTCATATGTAAGCTGCATCTATTTATACATTATTTATTTCTCTCTAATGAGTACTATAGCCTAACATCTGACTTGTATCTGAAATCTCTTATATATTTCATTTCTCCATTAAAATAGAAATTAGCAATTTCTTTCCGAAAGCAGTCTTGCTGTTTTGTTTGTATCCTCAACACTTAGCATATAGTGCTGTATACATGGTAGGTGTTCAATAATTCATTTTCAAATTCATTCTTTCATAGACATAAATGTATGTATGCTCTATAATACTTTAAACTGTTCAAGATGTGACTGAAACATCACCTTCTATATGAAGCCTTTCCTGATTTCTCAATTGTTAGTATCCTCCCTCCCTAATTACTTTGTGTTTATTTTATATTTATTACATATAATATTTTACACACACACATACATATGTGTATATGTATGTATGTATGTATCTCTCCTAATAACATGAAAGCTTTTTGAGAAAAAATATTGCTTCATTTTTTTGTCTTTGAATCCTTAACACCTAACACAATCCATGGCATATAATAGTAAGAGGTTACTAAATGCTTATTGATTGATTCAAATTGAAGCACCAAACCCCATGGAGAATCAAGCATCTAGATAACCTGGATGGGCTGATCTGAGAGATCACATTAATATCTGATATGTTGGATTTAATCATGTTCTAATGATATATGAGTACACTGGAATTAGTAATTTCTTAACTCACACGGATGGGCAATTGGCTCTCACAGAGTACTTTTAGTTAAAACAGGATCATGTTTCAAATGAAGCCTTATTCTAGAGCACTTAATATTTTTCCAATTATTTAAGTCTGATTTTATTTGTGTGGAAAGTGTTTTGTAATTTTGCTCAAATAATTCTTGACTTTCCTTTGGTAGATAGATTATCAAATATTTTATGCTGTCGACTGTTATTTTGAATGGAATTTCTGTTTCTATCTCTTGCTGTTGGATTTTGTTGGTGATGTATAAAAATGCTGAGAATTTATGGGGATTTAATTTGTATCCTGCAATTTTGCTAAAGTTATGAACTATTTCTAATAGTTTTTTTAGTAGAACCTCTGGGGTTCTCTAAGTATATCATCATATCATCTGCAAAGAGTAATAGTTTGGTTTCCTCATTGCCTACTCTAATTCCTTTAATGTCTTTCTCGACTCTTATTGCCGAAGGCTAGTGTTTCTAATACAATATTGAATAATAATGGTGATAGTGGGCAACTTTGTGAAGCCTTCTTCTAAAATGATTAAGGTTACTATGTACTTGTTTTTTCTTTTTAACATTACTTATATCAATGTTAAATAAAATCATAACAATAAAATGTAGACTTCTTTAGCTACTACAAGCTTTTTGAGAGACAAAAGAGAAACAAAAGAGATAGCAAAGAAAAAATGAAACTAAATTTAGTTTCATTAAGTTTAGTTAGTGGGAAGAACATATTTAAATTAGAAACAAAAAGGGATTTCTTGACCACAGGGATTAATTTGCTATCTTCTTTCTCTTGAGATTCATAAAAAATTAAGTAGAGAGTTCTCTGGGATAATTAAATTGGGTTCTGCCCTGATGAACTCTTGATGATCCTTCTGAATTCCTGGTCATTGTATCCCACTTCAAATAAGGCTGATATGTAAAAACTCTAAGAAAATGTTAGCCATTATCAATCTTTTTGCCAAGAAAAAAAATTTATTCAAGAAGGAATTCTATGATCACTCCGTTAAATAGTGAGCCCCTGTTCTATAATTTAATATAAAGAAAGCTGATACACACACACTTATTTAGGAATACATCTGTTGAATTAATTGAATTGGAACTATGCTAATAATAGTGCAGCTATTACATTAAAATTCATAGGTTTAAAAAAGTAAAAATTGATCTATTTATTCTATTAGACCTAAGACATTTGTGTGCCATTTTTTAACTTCATTAGTGCTAAATGAAAAATTAAAGTCTGGACTTGCTATTTTTCTAATATATAAACATTTGAAAAAACTTATTGTAATCCTTTAACTCTTGCATGTGGAGAATCATTTTTATGAAAATTATTTTGTGCTATTAATTTGGCTTGATTAAATATGATCATTTACTGTATATATATACACATACACACACACATACACTACTTACACAAGCATATATATTCTTACATATTTTCATTAAATTAAGAACTGATGTAACAACAGAGACCTGCTCCCTCACCAGACTGGCTCACACAGACTTTCAGGTGTTCCAAAATAAATAAACACTCTGGCAGTTCATAAAGTTGCTTCTGTTTTCAGAGTTTTTTCTTCCTGGACCACTTTCTTTTATAAACCTGCCCTTCTAGAAGATTTATTTGTATTGTTTCTTGCAAAGAATGGTTCCAGCTATCATGATAAACCTTTTGGCAGTTATATGCACCCCACAAAATAAGAATAAAAAGCTAGCACCATGGCTTAGAGTTTGGGAAATTTTGAACCAAGAAAAATTAAGATAAGCTGGGTAGAAAACCGCTGATGAGTCGGTAGAGATGGCTAATAAGTTAGGAAGAAGCAGTTTGCTAGCCTGTGGTTTTTCTGTAATGTCTTTAATTTAAACAAATGATATGATGAAGAGGTAGCACTATTAGTATAATTTTTAGAAGTCCTAGTGTAGGTAGAAATATTGGGGAATTTAATAACACCATGATTATGCTAACAGTGAAATCTAACCCTAAATCAAACTTTTACTGATTATAACTATAAGTCACTATCCTTTTTGGAGAATCTTTGCATTTTTCCTTCCCACAGCTTTTACTATTGTACTTTTTAATGTCTTTATTTGATGCTGAAGTCATCCAGAAGTCTTTCATGCTTAAGCACCATGTGGAAAATTGTTAGCTAGATAGTAGCTGAACTCTCTTAGATTTAAAAAAAAAACTACAAACAAAACAGCAAGATTGCTTTTGGAAAGAAATTTCTAATTTCTATTTTAATGGAGAAATGAAATATATAAGATCAAAATTAGAAAGCCCCCACATTTAAATCCAAGGCCCAAACAGCAGGTCAGGAACCAAGTTTAAGAAGCTGTACTCTAGGGCATAGTTTCAATAAGTGAAATGCATAGATAATAAAATCTCCTATATTTGCTTAATATTCTCAATCACATTTTTACCAAATCTTTGAAAAAAAGGTTCACTTTTTTTTTCTTTCTCTTTCTGCATTCTGTTGGGTTTTATAGTGAATAGCAAAAAGCAAATAAGATCAATGAAGTAGGGGAAAAGAATAAACAGCATAGTTAATGGGTAATTCCCTAGATAATTTATATTTAATTCTTAGAATGATTTGTAAAGTTTTTAACTGTTTGAACTGAGGTCCTCCTAACTTCAGGGCTGGTGCTCTATCCACTAGGCCACCTAGCTGCCTCAGTTCTTAATAATTTCTAAGTAGGTTTTTTTTTTAAGTTGATTTTCTAGGGTTTTCTAATTTTATGCCATCTGCAAATTTTGTTTTTTTTTTTTTGTTTCCTCATTGATTAATTTAATTCCTTTAATTTCTTTTTCTTCTCATATTAAATAATAGGGGTGAAAATGGGTATCCTTGATTCATGCCTGATTATACTGGGAAGGTTTCTAGCTTGTTCCCTATTACAGAAAATGTTTGTTGATGTTTTAGATAAATATTATCATTTTGAAGTAAACTCTATTTATTCCTATGCTTTCTAGTCGTTTTTCTCCCCTCAGACAATTGGGGTTAAGTGACTTGCCTCTGGGCATAGATAGGAAGTGTTAAGTGTTTGAGGTCAGATTAGAACTTGGGTCCTCCTGACTTCAGAGCTGATGCTCTATTCACTGTGCCACTTAGTTATCTCCTTTCTAGTGTCTTTTAATAGTAATGGGTGCTGTATTTTGTCTTTTTTTCCCTGCATTTATTGAGATAATCATATGACTTTGATTGGTTTTGTTACTGATAATGGTCATTTATGCTGTTTTCTTAATATTGAATTAGTGCTGCATTCCTATTATGAATCCCTTCTGGTCACAATGTAAGCATAAAAGTTTCCCTTGAACAGAGCAATGCCACTGTGAAATATATACCACTGACCATAAACCTACCACAAATTTGCTCTGAAATTGGGGATATGGGCTTTGACGCGTACATAGCGGAAGGAAAGGTGGCATCGTATAATATGGTATCTAGCTGGTCTGACAGGTAGCTTATTTTCTTATGGAATAACAGTAAAGCAGTCTTCCTTTTTACATTGAATGACTGAATAGATTCATATTATTCCCAAAAGCCAGGTAAAGTTCTCATGTGGATAGTACAAAATGAAGATGAGCTCATTTAAGGCCTTTTGATATTTTGGGTTTTTTCCCTTAAGGTAATTATATCTTATTTGATTGTTTTTTACTCCAAACAAACTATCTTTGCCACAAATGCTTATAGAATTGGGAGGAAGGCACAGACGTACAGGGGCGGTCCTGCGTCTCCTGGTTTTGTTCAGATTCCTTTTCCTGGTTACTTGGGACGTCCTACAAGGTATAGCTGTCGTGACTAAAAAAATTTTTTTTAAATGGCAGCATTAAATAATGCAAATAAACACAGTAAAATAACATCAATAGGACTGTCCTTGGGTCTTGTCTTTGTTTATTTCAGCAAATATAAAATGTCTTTAGTCTACAAGGCCTAAAAAATGCTAAAAAAAAAAAATCCCATCAGGCCACTTCTGGCTTTGCTCATCTTTTTCTTCCCAGTTACAAGAAACCAGATATGGAAAAGTATGAAGCCCAAGCCTGTGGCCGCATGAAGTCCCTTACTCCCTCCCAGGTGAGCGTTCACATTGGGATGGATGACCGGCGAAGGGACAAGGTCTCCCTGTGGGACCAGGTCAGCTACATCAGCCAGGTGTCACTGTCCTCCCTGATGTTGGATCGGGGCTCTCGGCACAGCATCCTGGGAGAGGATGGAGGGGACAAATGGTCCTTGCTCCTGGACGATCGCAATGAAGAACAGTCCATCTGAAAGCCGCAGCTGTCACAGAGCATCGGCAGCACAATCAGGGTGCCGTGTTTCTCAGGAGATCAATGAATTCCCACACAAACAAAAGGAGGGGGAGAGGAATTCTTTTGCTTCAGCTCAGCTAAATAACTATAGCATCATTTCTCCTTTGTTGGGATGAACTGAAATCTTCTCTGGGTTTGGGAGCAGTTCTGATACACTTATTCTTGGCAATCCATGGCTTTTCCCAGAAATAATTTTGGGCCTAGGAAAAGAGTTCTGGCCCATGGCAACCGTCTTCAACACTGGTTTGGAATACACAGAGAGAAAACCTTCAGCCTCCACCATTTCATCAGGTCTTAGTTTTTGGAGATGGAAAAACAATCCCTGACAAATGGGAGGAAGCCAGTGTTCCTGGGATTTCCCTTTTATCATTTGGTATGAATAGTAGTAGTAAAATGTGGGAACTCACACAAGGACTAAAAAGCTGGCCAAGCTTTTCTGTAGTCTATGTAAAAACTTCACATATCATATTTTTCATTAATGCAAGTCTTTATGTTTATCATATTGTTGAGAGAGCACAGTTTATCTCAAAATGTTATTTTCTAACAGCACGTTACCTGTTTTTCAGTTCTCATTTTTCCTCCCCCTTTGCTCATCACCCTTTTCCCCTCTCCGATTCTCTCCCTTCCCAATGCTTATATTCTCTTAATTTAGCTCATGAGTCTTTGGTCCTTTGTTCCCACCTCTGGAATTCCTATATCTGCTATGGTCTATTCTGTCTCTTTTCTGATGTTTCTCCCTTTAGACTTGACTAGTGTACTTCCTGACTGAGGTGGTGCATTCATACGTATGTGCCAGATGGCTTTGGGTGATGAGGAATGCTTTTGTCACCTAAGGCCCCTCAATCATTGCTTCTCCCTGCAGAGGAGTGGGGTGTACTGTTCTGCAGCAGCAGCTGCTGCTGGGAACCTGAGATTTTAAAGCAAATTAATATCCTCTTTTCCTAGAGGTTGTAGGGCCCTATAAAAGGGCATAGTGGTGCCATTCTCTGAAGCCTAAGACCTTGTTATGGTGCTTGTGATTGGCAAGTAGTAGAGTGAGGAGGGAAGAAGAAATGAACATTTTCTGTTGAAAACAGTAATTCAAAGTCAATGTTTAGAAAACCTTAATAAATCATAGCCTCCTCAGCTACTTCATGGTCTTTGGTAGATTTACATCAGCCCCGCCAAAAATGGGAGGAAAGTATTCTGGGAGAGTGAAAGAGGGACAACTGGACCCTCTCAAATGCACATTTTTTCTATTCAACAGCTACTTGCAAATGGCATCCATATCAAGAAGGCAGATGGATCTTGTTTTATTGTCGAAGTTAATTTCCTACAGCTGATAATTGAAGGGACCATATGGAAGTGGGCTGGTGGAAAGACTCCACTGGTGGAAGTAGTTATAATGGATCCTTTGGAGGGTGGAATTGGAAGATTTGAAAGAACAAAGGGGCCATGACTAAAAGATATTGTGCTATTTCAAGCCATGATCAATATTTGCCACCAAAAAACATTTTTAAATGAAAAAAATTTTACACCCTAGTTTATGGGAATATGTGTGATATATGAATAAATGTTAGTTGCACTGACATTGAATTGAGTTCAAAATGAGAGTTTCATCTGTTCATAGGAAGCTTAATTTTTTCCATGTTATGGGCTACTTTATTTCCTTGGAGTTTTTTCCTCTGAAATCCAGTTCTATTTTGTTGCCTGTCCCTTTTACCCTTTTTCATTGTTATCCTTTTTTGCTATTGACTCTCTTCAGTAAAAATGTCCACTTTTCTAGGTTAATAATGACATGATGATGATAATTCTGTTGATTTTTAAAAAATCTTTAAAAACCTTGAATGCCTTGTTTATATACACATAAAAATATTTATGTAATTGTTAAAAGAAAAAGACCTCATAAATGTGCAATAGTTGAAGGATTATTTTGGAGCTGATAGAATGTTTACTATTTTTGAAATACTTCGCATGCAACCTTAAAATAAAGTTGTTACCTTTTTTCCATTTCCAAAACTATTTTAGTTTTTCCCTCTTTGGAAGTAGGAGACCTCATTTTTGGTATTATGTGATGAGTCTGGGTCAATACTTTTCTAAAGAGTAGACAATAACATACTTAGGGCACCAAAAGAAATAAGAGATATAAAGGCAGAATGCACAAAATTTTTGCTAGAGTCAGGAATTGAGAATAACACTTAGGTTGTAAACCTACATGACCAGGAGGATTCCCTGTATCTTCAGTGCCTGACACATACTGATAGTTAATAAAACATTTGAGTACTAGGCTCATCAGCAGGAAGGAAGTTTGGAAGAGGGCAGAGTCTTAGGGGAAAGACAGTTTTAGAAATGTTGAGTTTGATATATCTAAATCCAGCACACAATGTTCAGTAACCAGCTAGAAATGCAAGATTGGAGGGTTAAGAGAGGTTACAGCTTGATCATTAGATCTGAGAATACTCTACCTAAGGATATCATTGAATCCATGGGAGTTGATGAGATTATTGAGCAAAGGTAGTAACACAACACAATGATATTTCATTTGCAATAAAGTTACAAAGTCAGAAGATGAGGGTTCTAATACTTTAGAAATTTGATTTTCTTTGGGAGAGAATTTTTTACCTAAACATTTGTAATCAGTATCACTCAGAAGACAGTGTGTGATGCTGTAAAGTGAACCAAAACATGAGTGTTTCCCTAAAATCCTTTTCCCTTCACCCCTCAGTCTATGAGATTTTAAATCTAAAGAAGCCCATGAGTGAAAAAATTTAGGCGTCTGTTTGCAGTTTTGATATTATGTGCTTATGATTTCTGGTTTCAAAGAATGGTGTCTGAAAATAGAGAAAAACAGGTGTCAAAAATGATGTCACAGGTTCACTTAAGGGATCAGGATTAACTGAAGAAAACCCAAGATAAACCAACATCTGAATTCCAGGCTGGTGAATGAGAAGGGACTGATTATTCATGTGACAGAAAAATCTTTTTGATGAACAAAAGGGCTCCTTTCAGAGTTCATTTTAAATAACAAGGCCCCTCCCCCTCTGCCTTTACATTTAAAATACTATTTGATTTAGAGAAATTTGACTTTCCCACAACTTTGCAAAATTACATCTGTTGACTTGATCCAAATGGCAATTGTGCATATTTTGATCTCCTCCCTCCCCAACGCCCAGATTACCCGTACGTGGTGAAAACATGTTCTTTGCCCATCAAGAAGCCTGTGGAGCCAGTCAGAACATCAGAATCCATTTTCATTTGCAACCTGCACTCAGGTAGTGATACAAACACCCTGGTTTGGGCAGGTTCCAAGGGGAGATGTGTTCATGTCTGCCCTTTTCTTTGTGCAAAGACAATGAACAAGGTTGAAATTACAGGACAGAATGTAAGCGTGTTAAATAATACCGAAATACCAGCATTTACTTCCCTCTTTTTAAAAAGGATGAATAGGCAGAGGTGTATTTTGAGCCGCAAAATCATCCAGGAGCTAAAATGCCAACACAAGTTGGTAGAAATTCAGTGTTCTTTTGGGGACAGGTACTTGTAGACAAATACAAGAGAAAGAGGTGGGTGATGATGCTGTTTAGCCTCCTCAACATAGAACCAATTCACATGCTCACCTGAGTCAGCTTCTAAAGGTCACCTTGACCTGGAGATGAGCTGACCTATGTGTGTGGCAAAGGGCAGGAATTTGAAATGACAGAATCCTGATTTTCTCCCACTCTTGGCCACTCCAAGTTCCACTGTGAGTACCCACTAAGTTCCCTTTCCTCCAGAATTCAGGATTTGCACCATCCATCTCCAGACCTTGGTGGTGCAGGGAGATGTAATCAGCTTTTTAATGGCCAGTTGCGCATGATGCATCACTTACCTCTGGAACCACCAGGGGTCTCTCTAACCAAAACAACCTGGAATTTGAAGGGAGACATCCATTTCTCCCTTTCCTGTTGTTTTTCTGTATCTTAAAAATTCAAATAAACATTTTCATAATGAAAACATTGCAGAGAGGACAAGAAAACCTTAAGGCTGTAGTTTGTGCCAGATGTTCCAGCACATCTAAAATGTAAACTGGCATTTCATCTACACAGGCAGGATAGGATTTCAGAGCACTTTTCAAATTTGCATTCAGCTATGAATAGTACCTTGTCAGTTTTACTTGACAGTCAAATTTCCCCCTATCACCACCTATGCCTATTGAGATTGTCATTATTCTTTTGACAGGTTTAGTTTTTCTCTTTTCTTTATTTTTAAAGCAAGTTCAGGAAAAGATTTTAGAAGCTCCTTAAACTTTGGATTGTTCCAGAGCTCTAAATTCCCAGAGATTAAGAGTTTCAAGTTTGGTTTTTTGCTTATTTTTAAAGCAAATTCAGGAAAAGATTTTAAAAGCTCTCTAAACTTTGGATTATTCTAGAGCTCTAAATTCCAGAGATTATGAGCTTCAAGTTTAGTTTTTCGCTTTATTTTTAAAGCGTGTTCAGGAAAAGATTTTAGAAGCTCTCTAAATTTTGGATTGTTCTAGAGCTCTAAATTCCAAAGATTTAGAATTGAGTTTCAGGGGGATCCCACTTAAATCATCCTAGAAGGGATACCTAACCCAGGCTAGACAAAAAGGAACTTTTTTTTTCTAAACTTGGATTCCCCAGTACCAGTATCTGGCACAAAAGAAAGCACTTACTAAATGCTTATTGAATTAAATTATTAGATGACTTTATTAATTGCAGTGACTGAGATAGCTGATGGCTAATTATGATAGAGCCTTTCAAAAACTGTTTCTTGTACCACATTCTATTATCAGCCTAGCCTCAATTTCAGTTGAGGTTTCTTAGAACTTTTGGGCCTCTGTAGAGAGAACCCAGGATTACTTCTATACTAATATAAGACCTTGGAATAGGACTTTAGTGGAGATCAATAGTCAAATGGAGATGATAATGTTTGTCCATCACACAACTCTCTGTAGGGCAGAAAAAATAATGCATGAAAATCTGCTTTAAAAAGCAAAATAACAGTACAGAATTTTAGGTAGCATTGCATATTTCAATGTTTTATGAAAATCTCCCTAATATTTACTTTCAAATATTTCTTGATTTTGGCTTACTCTTCCTTTTCCTAATCCCACTTCCCCATTGCTGTCCTCGGAATATGATTGTCCAAAAGATTTATTAGGGATATATCCCTAATAATCCTCAAAATGAATGGAAGAAAGGTTAGTCTGGATTTCCTTGGGGAGGTAGAACAGGGTTGAGCCAGGAAGGTTGCATGGTACAGAGAAAACAACACTGTATATGAAGTCAGAGAACAGAGGGTTCAAATCTTAATTGTAGTATCAATGTGGTCTTGAGAAAACCTTCTGGATCTCACTTTCCTCAACAATAAAATACTGAGATATTATTAGATGACTTCTAAGGGACTTTCCAGTTTAAAAATCTAAATTTGTTGCCTTCTCAGACGGAGAACTTGTTCTTCTGAACTTCTTGACTTGAACCTGGGGCTCATTTCATACATGCCCTGAAGGAAGGAACAACTGCCCACTGGGAGGGCAAGATTGAGAGCAAAATAGGGACTTTCTCAACACTTACAGGAGCCAAGACTAGTTGGAAAATAGTAGAGACCATGGAGATGGGAATATCCCATTTTCCTGTTTTCCAGAAAACTGGAGGTCAAGGGATCACCATAGAGTGAGTTAGTGCTCAGAGGGTTATCTTGTATAGTCACAGAGGCTCTCTCCTGATAGAAATGTCCCTTCCTTATTTATACATTACCCTGACAAAGACCATCTTTAGATTTGTGGGTGCAGAGCTCCAGCTAGCAACAACTATTGTTGCCTGGCAAGCCTTCTACCATACCAAGCTGATATTCAATAAACGCCACTTTCCTATTTCTACTTCAGTAAACAGTTATTTCTTGTTTTGTAGAACCAGTGTTAGAATAACAGGCTTTCAAAAATATATATTTTATAGAGATAAGACACTAATTTTTCAGCTGTACTTGCCATTAAAAAATTTCTTCTAAGAGATGATGTCCAAATAATTGAAATTCCCCATTATTATCTTGCCTGTATTCTAGGATTGTGCTGTTTTCTGAGGTGATGAATTTCCTCCTGATTTCCTCCTTTGGTCCAGGTGGTTTTTGGAATGTTCCTTCTATACCTATACTTGATACACATACAAGTGACTTTCACTATATTTTCTCCCTTAAAGCTCCTGGATTTCTTTATGTGAGTATAGCATCCCCTTAACATGTGATGTCACTGCAGGCATTTGCTCAGACTCAATCCTTGCCCATCAACAACTTTTTCTAGAGGAAAGGTCTAGAAATATTTAGAAATTCTGATGAATTGATAGGGGTCAATATTTCGCACCCTAGAAACTTTCTGAATTTCTTTGTACATCTACCTAATTTACTCATATTTGGTGTATCAGGGTCTGTTTATTTTAAATTAGCACATTTGTGAAAGACTCCAGCTTCCTTTTCCCTCCTGAATATAATATTAAAAATAAAAACATCTTCATATTATCATAAAAATCATTTTGATCTTGTGGATCCTTTGAAACGATCTCAGGTACCCATAGGGGTCTCTGGATCATTCTTTGAGATCCAAGTGCCATTTGTTTGACATTTGGTTAGTTCTGTAAAGGTTTACAGAGTTCTTTACAAATATTTCATTTTATTCTCAGAACAGCCCCAGGGAGGATTAGTAATATTCCAATTTTACAGAAAGGAGGCCTGAGTCAGGATCTGGGTTCAGATATTGCTCCACATTTATTGGCTATATGACCATGGCTAACTTCTCAGGTTGGTGAAGAAACCAAAATATTTAGGAACATATGTTATCATTTCAAGATGTAAGAGAAAAGCAGATCAGGGACACTTGCAATGGTGTCAAAATATGACTTTTATTTCTGGACCAAGACCAGTTCCCCTGGATAATTCTTTAAAATGATAAATAGCCAAACAAAGGTCAATTTACTTTGGTAGCTGATGCTTCCTCACTAAGAATTCTCTATACTAATGAAATCATAGGTCTAATTCTATCCCCCCCACACACAAAAAAATACTCTCTCTTCTTGATGATCAGTTACTTTATGCTGTTGCAGCTTTTGTCTATTTTGTTCCTTTCAAAGAAGCTGTAACTTTCAGAATTCCATTTCAACAAGTCTCAGTGACAGCTACAATATGAAATTTGCCTCTTTGTATTAGAATCTCTAATTTTCCCTATTTAGTCCTCTTACTTTGTATATTTGGATATAGTCCTTAAGTCCTTACATTTTATTTTCTGCTTGAATTACTGATCCTCTCTGTTGTTAGTCTTCTTCCTATTGTTACCAGAGAAATATCTCCCACCGAGTTCATGTGATAGGCAATTGCTGCCAAATAATGCTGTAACAATGCAAAATTATAGAGGTTAAAACCTAGGTTTTTGCTATGATCAAGTCCAAGTGGAAAAATAACCTTAGACCCTTACTGGCATTCAGACAAAGCTTTTTTTTTTTAATAGAGAAAATTTACAATAGAGAGAATTTTTTACATCTAGTAATCTCATATATCCTCTTAGGCCATAAAAGTTGCATCAACTTGGTTGAAAAGAATTATCATCTCATACATCCCCTAAGGAAACAGACCTACTTAAACAGACTCTATGGGGAAACTAAATCAGATTTAGATTAAACTACATTTAGAGAGTCCACAATGGGCTGATTGAGAGGGGAAATTTATATTCCTCAAAGATAACTTCAGAGTAAGAGTCAGCTGGAAGCTATCCTCAAATAAAGCAAGTCAAATTACTTCAAGAAATCTTGACTCTCTTTTAGGATTCTTAACTAAAGGATGTTTCAGGTTTTAAGTAGATTTTCACATCCATAGGACAGGTTTCATCTAGCTCATTAACCTCCTAACTGGAAGAAATAGCCTTGAATCTCAAATAATAAAAATTAATAAAGTGAAATAAAAAATTTTCATAACATCATATTGTAATTGCTGCTTTCTGGGGAGATCTGGTTTTCACACATATTGGGGTAGTCTTCATGGTTCCATTTTCAGTTCAAAGTCATCTTAATCTTATTTGCAAAACTTCAGGCAAATCTTTCTCACTTATCATCGCATGGTATACTCCTTCACTGACCAGAAGACTATCACTTCTATATTTTAGACCTTGGCCAAAAATAAAAATCATACTTTGACACCAGTGCAGGTGTACCCTTCTCTTACTCTACTTACCTTGAATTGATGGCAGAGAGAAAATACCACCTGTGCTCCTAAATGCTCCAATTTCTTCAACAAGACTTCATAATCCCCAGTAAGGATTTCTAGGTTTATATTCCGTTTCTTCTTTGTTTTCTCTTTGAAATATTTCAAGTGACACTTCATTTTCCTTAGAATAATGTCTACCTCAACCTGAATTTTGTGTTACATTGCTCTTTCTTGTCAGTAGCGAGACACAAACATGGCCTCCTACTCTTTGCAGGTCACGGCAAAATCCCCTTCACCTCCAAACCTTTTGGAATCAAGACCTTTATGTTATTCTCTTGTCATTCTTGGTTGTTCTCATGCTACCTCTTGTAGATAAACAATAACAACTATCTGGGAGCTTCTAAGATAGCCAAAACCCCAGTGCAAACAGGAGGTAAATGTCCACAGCTATTGCTTGTGAGGGAGGTCTCAAGCAAAAGGCAAATATCAGCTACTTCCTACTTTTTAAGAAGAGAGAGCAGTAGTATTTTGGCTACTCTCTACTGGAGGTTCTATTACTTATTAATCAATAAACTATCCATAAGCATTTGTTATAATCTATATTTTGAGGTACTGTGCTAATATTGAGTTTACAGAGACAGAAAAACCAAATTAAACCTGCTCTCGGGTTTAATATTATTGGAGGGAACAACCTGTACATAAATAAGTTTATAAAAATGTACAAAGAACATATGAAGGAAGACACTATTTATATCTAGAGAAAGAATGGATAAAATAATTTTACATATATATACCCATTTGTGTCTAATAGTAGCCTTTTCGGGAGGGGGAGGGAAAAATTTACCTATAACTTTCTCATATATTTAAAAGGAATAGCAAGTTGCACATAATAGATTTGTAGTGTCATGTGCAATCATCTTTTTTTATTATGCTATCTTATGAAAATGCCTGTTTTATTCCATAAATTAAAAATAAATTTTAAAAATATATAAACAAAAACAAACACATGATAATTTGAAAGAGAAATCAATAAGTATTTGTTAAGCACTTATTATGTTAAGACACCAGCAGCTAAGAGTGGGGAAGGGAATGTCAGAAAAGGTTTCCTATAGATCATATTTCAGCAGGGATTCTAAGAGGTAAAGATTAGCAAGGAATACATGGGAGATGACCAATGCTAAGGAAGAAATAGATTGGTAACAAATAGCTAGAAAGGAATAGATTGGTAACAAAGAAGAATTGCTGTGGGGAGAGGGAGACAATCTCCACATGTGGCTGGGGAAAAGAGGAAATTACCCAAACATGGAAGGATTAATTAGTTTTGAAAAAGAAGAGAGCATCACCTTTTCATTATCCATTGGAACAAAGAGGAGAAAATGATGGGAAGCAGTATCAAAGAATTTTGAGGTGTGGAATTGGGGAGATGAGGAGAAGGAGCCCACAGAGGATTACCTCTCTCTTTTTTCAAAATAAAAGACAAGCAGACTTAAACAATTGGAAAAATATTAAGTGCTCCTGGATAGGTTGAGCAAATATAATAAAGATGATAATACTCCCTAAACTAATCTATTTATTTAGCGCTATACCAATCAGACTTCCAAGAAAATGTTTTAATGATCTAGAAAAAATAACAACAAAATTCATATGGAATAATAAAAGGTCAAAAATCTCAAAAGAATTAATGAAAAAAATCAAATGAAGGTGGCCTAGCTGTACCTGACCTAAAACTATATTATAAAGCAGCAGTCACCAAAACCATTTTGGTATTGGCTAAGAAATAGATTAGTTGATCAGTGAAACAGGTTAGGTTCACAAGACAGAATAGTCAGCTATAGCAATCTAGTGTTTGACAAACCCAAAGATCCTCACTTTGGGGATAAGAATTCATTATTTGACAAAAACTGCTGGGATAACTGGAAATTAGTATGGCAGAAATTAGGCATGGACCCACACTTAACACCATATACCAAGATAAGATCAAAATGGGTCCATGATTTAGACATAAAGAATGAGATTATAAATAAATTGGAGGACCATAAGACAGTTTATCTCTCAGACTTGTGGAGGAGGAAGAAATTTGTGACTAAAGACAAACTAGAGACCATTATTGATCACAAAATAGAAAATTTTGATTACATCAAATTAAAAAGCTTCTGTACAAACAAAACTAATGCAAACAAGATTAGAAGGGAAGCAATAAACTGGGAAAACATCTTCACAGTTAAAGGTTCTGATAAATGCCTCATTTCCAAAATATATAGAGAACTGACTCTAATTTATAAGAAACCAAGTCATTCTCCAATTGACAAATGGTCAAAGGATATGAACAGACAATTTTCAGATGATGAAATTGAAATTATTACCACTCATATGAAAGAGTGTTCCAAATCATTATTAATCAGAGAAATGCAAATTAAGACAACTCTGAGATACCACTACATACCTGTCAGATTGGCTAAGATGACAGGAAAAAATAATGACAAAATAAAAGACAAGATCTTCAATTGAGAGGATTGGGAGAGAAGGTATTCTGAACGGATTAAGAAAAGAAAAGGTATTAAAATAGCCTCTGTATAAAAAAGTATTAAAAAATAGCTTTTGTAAATAGCAGGATAGAGTCAACTAAAGGAAGGTAAAAAGATTATGTTGATAATCCAGGTAAGATTAGATAATCACATTTGTAACCATTATTATTATCTTGTCTAAATCTGTACTTTTACAAATTTTTGCCTCTCTTTCCCAGGTAAGGGATTTTGAGGAGATGCTTTCAGGTCTCTCCCTGAAAAGTTTTGCCTTTTGATAACATGATTGGTAGAGTATGAATTCTTGTAGAGTGAGGGGTTTATCTACTTTCCTTTACAGGGCAGCTAGGTAGCACTTGAGAACCAGGAAGATATCTTCCTGAGTTTAAATCTGGCTTCCGATTATTAATTTAATACTCAGATTACGACATTTATTAGCTTTGTGACTCTGGGCAAGTTACTTAAGCTTTGCCTATCTCAGTTTTCTCCTCTGTCAAATGGGGATAATAATAGCACTTATCTTCCAGGACTGTTATGAGGATCAAATGAGATAAAAATTGTAAGGCACATGGCACAGAAATATAGAAAATGCTCTATAAGTAAATGTTAGCAATTGTTATTGATTTATATTGTTATAGAAATATGAACTCTTGAATATAATAACAGTTGATGATATTTACATCTCTGTGTGAATATGTTTATCATATTCTTTCCAGAAAGAAGATTTTCGGGGTTCAGGGGGAGGAGGAGAGTGGAGGGGATGTTACATCTGTAATTCATTGTTTTAAGGGAGGAAACCAACAATAGATCAGAACAACTTCAGAAAGTTACCTGGGACATGGAGAGGTCTGGGTCACCCCAGTCACCAAGTGTGAGAGGATAGACTTTCTCCATCCTCTGTGCTAAACTGTGTCCCCAGAGGGCAGGTTTTTTTGGATTGGGCTGTGGGCAAGGACTTGTGGGAACCAGCTTAGAGGCTAAAGCCCATTGTTCAATTTTCTGTGTGTTCACTTTTCTCTCCCAAGTCCATAAACACTACAAATAAGCCAAAGGCAGCTTGATTTATTGTTCTGTTTGTTGTCAAGGTTTAAGAAAGTGGTGGAGAAAATATTAATGATGCTGGTTAAACTGAGAAGTGTGTCATGTATGTATCCTCCCCACCAAGGTTGTTAAACGTTTACAAATACAGCCTTGAGCTGGTCGGTTGGCTGGCTGGCCATTGTTATCGTTGTTTGTCCTTCATTCTTGAAGAGGACCAAGGCGTCAGGGACTAGACGCCATGGCATGCAAGTGATTTGGATTTAAGAGAGTAGAGACTGGGCAAAGTCACCTGTCTCACTTTCCCCTCCAGAGCCATCTGGGTCCAGTATATAGATTAAGATGACTGGAGATGGCCCTGGATGCAGTATGACTGAGGCAGCATGCATTTAGTGATTAAAGATAGGAAGGGATAGAGGCAAATATTATTTTTTGCCTAGTCAAAAAAAATAATCTAAATAAATAAATCTGAGAGGGGAAGACTCTCAAGGTTTCTGACCAGAGCAGAAATGACTACTATTTATATTCAATCTGGGTTAAACAGGACCCAAATTATGACCAAATGGGGTTTGGTGTGAGACCTATTGAGTGGTTTTGGTTTAAAGTATGGTCCTTAAGAGAGACTTCTAGCCAGTAAATGCCAGAAAATATTGAGAGTATTTAGAGATCCAAAAGAAAAAAAAAGCTTTTGTTGTCTTATATTCTCAAGGAAAACCAAAATGACATCATGATGCTGGAGTAAAGTTAATATGTTCCTCTATGGCTGATTACTCTGTCACAGGTGGGACACAACTAACCCCTGGTAAATTCGAGATGGCTTCTCTGAGTCATCTTGTGTTTCTTCTGAGCTAATTCAATCTAGCTTTGCCCACAGAGCTCAGCACCTTCCCTGATGAGGGCACGCCATGCTGGGCAGTCCTGTGCCAGTGTCTCCCATGGCATACCATCAATTCTAAAGTTTTTAAGAGAAACCCTGAGAATGTCTTTGTATTGTTTTTTCTGACCACCTTGTGAGCACTTGCCCTGAGTGACTTCTCCATAAAATAGTCTTTTTAGCAAGTGAACATTTGACATTTGAACAATGTGGCCAGCCCAACTGAGTTGTGCTCTCCGCAGTCCGGTTGAAATGATTGGCAGTTTAGTTGAGAAAGGAGCTCAGTATCTGGTATCTAATCCTGCCAAGTGATGTTCAGAATTTCCTAAAACAAATGAAATGGAAAGAACATCCTTGAGTAAGAAAATCACAGTGGGAAGAGCTTTGGCCCCTAGGGAGTGGTCAATTCTGCTGGATTTCATTTATTCTCTCTCTTGCCATTCCCATAATTCCTTCATTTATCTTTTAGGTGGAAAAGAGATCTTGTGCATCTGCCAGACAGTCACATCCCTGTAGTAAGTATGGACATTTAAAGCCTATCTGGTCTGTATTTCTTTTACTTTCCCCTGTAGCATTTAAGTATTGCAGTCCACCTCTCACTGATACTTGGCGTTACTTGATTGACACTATCTCCTTCAGCCTCCCCTCCCCTCCGATTGGAGGGCTGGGGTACCAAATTCCCCTACTGCCTTCCTTTATAGAGGAAAGAAAATGGACTTTGGGGCTCCCTCCACTCTGCATCTGTTATTCCTCCTGGTTTAACTCCTTGGTGCAAAATATCTCCTGTTCTCCCCCACCCTTTTCCTGTCTTCTTTTGTGTACTGTGTCTCTCCATTAGATTGTAAACTCATTGAAGAGAAGGATTGTGCCTTCTTTTTGTTAATTATAGCCCCAGTCTCAGCACAGTACCTGGCACAGAGGGGTATTTAGTAAATGTTTATGGGATTGGGTTATGTGGGTGTGTATTTATCCAAGTGGGTGTTAGCTCACTACCCTCTCCCACCTAATGGCTCTGACAGGGGGGCACCCAGCTGGACCCCTCCTTCTCAGGTGAAGAATTCTGAGAGCATTCTTTCCTCCAATTTCTCACTGCTGTTTTTATCTTAAATTTCTCTTCTATCCTTTACAAGCCTAAACTTATTTAGCTGATTTCACATGGACTGAACCATGAAGCGAAAATGATCTTCCTTTCTCCTTGGCAACCATTTCCTTTTGAAAAGGGCTATAAATGGCTTTAAAGCCTGTCTGCTTAAGTATTACCTTAAAGTAAAAGCAGCAGTTCTCATGACTTTCTCCCCTTGTTGCTATTGAATTTTCTGAATTTCCCCTTGCATAAAGTATGCATCATACTCTCTGATCCCTGATAAGTGATAAATCATCATTTTAAAAAAATCTCTTAGAGTGACTTTTTAGTCAGGATTTCTATGTCATAAATTGAGTTTTCTTTTGAAACTCATTGTAATGAATTAGGCTTCCATAGTCCCATAATCTGCCCTTTTCCCTCCCTGACCTTTTCTTTTTTCTTTTCCTGGGACACTAAAGAGCTCTGCATGATTATAATTGTCATAGTTTTGTCCTTCTCACTTTTTCCCCTTAATGAGTTCAGCTTTTACACCTTTTCTTGCTCAGTCTCAACTTTTCTTCTTCTAATCCTGTCTCTAAGCCTGTATGCTCTCCATTCTCACCAAGCTGCTGGCTCTTGAAAGCAAGAAGTCCTTATCTTGGAGCCCTCAGTGTGACCTGGCCTCTTTATAGCTCTTGAAAGATGAACCCTCTCCTGATGGGCTTAGATAAGCTTTTCTCTGGTTTTCCAATAGCAACTGATCTGCAGTGACTAACCCCAATACTTCAATGTGCCTATGATCGTATAAATGGGGGCATTCTCTTCAAAGAGGCAGATAATCTAGCTAAACCTTCTCATCTTATGAGATTCTTGCTTATATCTTCCCACCAGAACTCCAATGGACCCTTTCTTTACATCTGACATTACTCAGGTATAGCACACAAGATATATCCATTTTTCTTGCTCTAGATACATGATTGCTCCTTTTCCCTTCTCATTCATGTGTTGCCTTGATGTTATCTTTAATGTGCTTTTGATAGTCAATTTGGCACTAAACTAAAGCTGCAGCCTCATTTGTTGACTATGTTTCCCTTTAAGTATCCTGCTGTTTTAATTTGGAGGTTCTATGATTCATAGACATATAGCACTATTGAAAAATACTGAAATGTCAATATTTTATTTCAAGGAAATGTTTGGAGAGATCAAAAGGATGTATAATTTCTGAAATGCAATCCCATCCACTCTGTCCTATTTAATTCTGTGTTCAATCAGTTCAGTCAATAAATGTTTATTAAGTACCTGCTATGAACCAGACTGGAGAAACAAATAGAAAAAAGAAAGACTGTTCTAGCCCTCAAGGAGCTTACAATTTAATGGAGGGAAGACAACACCCAACAATAAAAGCTGAAAAGAAAGGAGAGTGATGCTATCCCATCTCAGGATTTTGATACAGAAATGCCAATGGGTGTAGCTGGGAGGGAAATGGAGAAATGGCTGCTGATGTGGTTTATGATGTGGAGTTGGCCACAAATGATGTAGTTCATGGGCCAAAATGGCGTGGGTGATGTAGACACCAGGTGATGGCAGGGCCAAAAGCTGGGGTTCAGTCATGTGGAGAATTCAGTGGCCATTCTCTTTGGCAGAAGGTAGATTTATTTAGGGAAGAGGTTATACACAAAATGAATACACTAGACATTAGGAATGGTAAATATGAAGGAGAGTGGGAAAGCATATGAAAGACAAACAAGTTCCTCAATAGAACTCACAATTACCCAGTAAAAAGGGAGCATCCCATGAGGTTGGGGCAAGCCCTTAACTAGCAGGAAAAATCCTGAAAGGGACCTATCCCCTAAAAGAGTTAGTTAGCTGTAAGGAGGCAAAGTGGGTTTGAAAAGCATAGTGGAATTAGGGGAGATACCATCAGGCATGGGGGAAGGGAAAAGATACCAAAAGGCAGAGTGTGTGGGGGGGGACTGACTCAAAGGAGGGAAGCAGTCATGAGATGGCCCATAAGTAAATTTTATAGGGAAAATTTAACCTCAGGGATATGACTGGGATTTCTGACAGGGCACAGCAAGGTGAGACTTCTGGAGATCTCTACAGAAGGTGGGTCTCAGAGATTTGACATAAGTTGGATTTCAGTCTGGACCACCTCCCCAAAGGCTGAGCTAAACTGATCTCCATCAGAGCCTTCTCCCTGCCTGCCCCAAGGATCAGTTCCTCTGCTACCTAACACTGAAGATCTTAACACTGGGCACCCTCCTTAAATGAAGGTTCTAAAAGTAACTCTACACTTGCCTTCCACTCAGTGGAGCTCCAGGGGCAGAAGGTACTGATGAGGTATGGTTGGTGTGATCTCACAAGATAACAAGGTTCCTGGAGCATGATAGAGAAATCCAAAGTCCAATTCATTGTCTACTTGTAATATCTGCCCAAGATTATGTACTGATGGATTAGTCCTATGGCCTGATTGTTCAAATATGTATTATGTAGACTGGACCAAAAAAAAAGATTCTTTGTCCACATTATTTTTCCTGTGTGCATAAAGTCAGGCTAATTACTTTTGAGTGATCTTGGATTTCATTTAGGATATTCTACAAAATTCTGGGATTATGCAATTGGTACAAAATTATCTTCAGGGACTCACCACATATAAAAGATACCTCTTACAATTGAACTACTTGTGAATCTTTTCCTTTACAATGGCAAATACTTTTAACACCTTTGTCTCCCCTATTTTAGGCCTTGCTTTATATTAATGTAAATTATTGTCTCTTTTACAAGTGAATAATCTGGTTATTGAAAGAGGCAGAAAATGGATTTGGTGGCCAAAAATGAACTTTTGTGTAAAGAAAAAGATCATTACACCAACTTCTAAAGAATGTAAGACACTATCCCTTTCATATCTGAATAGTATTGCTGCAGCAGCAACAACAACAAAGGGCAGAAAAGGACCTTTTTTGAATGAAAAACTGACACAATCCATTTGTAAAGAAGTTAAAATATTAAAGAAACAGAAGAGTAGCTGGAGAACTGAGGATTTGCTTGAGGATAGAAATATCTGAGACTATGGTTCCTCAGACTCTTTTACATATGATTGTTTTTAGAGATCTAGAGGTGAAAATTCATCAAGTGATAAATCAAATAACTGTTTAAGAAACCAGAGAACAATTAAATAAGGATTGTTGGTTTCATAATTAACATAAAAGTGGATTTCATGAGTTTTACCTCCTAAGGGAAAAGTAAGTCACTGAGCGCCAGGGTGCTCTGATTTGAACCATTAGAAGTGAAGAACTTAGCAGGAGGGGAGTTAAGAAGATAAAGTAAGCAGTTAAGAATACAGCAGGAGAATCAGCTGCCAAAGGTTTCAAGCTGCAGTGCTGGGAGTGGTTGATTGGCTAGAGAAAATGGGATAGAGCTGAATTTTACTCATTTCACAACTTGTACAATTTACAGCCTGAGAAAGATAAAATCTATTGCACTGGAACCTCCATGGAAAATTGATGGAAAGACATAGTCAAGAATTACTCAGAAGGCATGGATAAGTTGCATGTTCTCTACCCATCCATCAAAATATCAAAACATAACAACCAAGGTTAACTAATCTCTCTCTCATAAATCTATGTAATACTTGATTGAGAGAAGGGGAAATAGACTAGGAAGAACAAAGATAGGACTTTGTGAAAGGAGTCTGCTTAAAAGGGTATCTGGAGGAGTCCTCTAGAGAGACTAGTTTTTTCTTGATAGATTTTAGGCAATTATAAGGTAAGATACATGGTCATGATGTTCTTCAGTTTCCTTTTTTGTCTTTTGTTTCCTGTATTTATTTCAAAGAACCCACTGGGAATTTTTTTGAGGAAAATATTTTGAGCAATAAATAAGAGATGCTTTGTAAGATTAATTCCTTGTCATTTCTTTCAACTCTGGAAATAAGGGAGGATGCTTTTAGTTGATATCTGAGATAATCCTTCCTCAGAACACTTTTTGCATCTTCTATACTTAGAAGTCTGTAAGATACATGAATGGAAATAGACAGATACAGACCTGATATCTGTCTTCAAACCTTTACCATTGTTTCATTTACAACTTCAAGAAAGGTTGTGGGTGTTCTTTTAAGGAAGAAATTTTTTTTTATTTTCAAAATATATGCCTGGATAATTTTCAACATTCGCCCTTGCAAAACCTTGTGTTTCCAAATTTTGTCCCTCCCTTCTCCCTACTCCCTCCCCTAGATGGCAAGCAATCCAATATATGTTAAACATGTGCAATTCTTTTATACATATTTCCACTAATATCATACTGCATAAGAGAAATCAGATCAAAAAGGAAAAAAAAATGAGGAAGAAAACAATGCAAGCAAACAACAACAAAAAGAGCGAAAATATATGTTGTGATCCACACTCAGTTCCCACAGTCTTCTCTCTGGGTGCAGAGGGCTCTCTCTGTCACAGGATCTTTGAATCATCTCATTATTGAAAAGAGCCAGTCCATCAGAATTGATCAGTATATGTTATTGTTGTTGAAGTGTACAATGATCTCCTGGTTCTGCTCATTTCGTTCAGCATCAGTTTATATCAGTCTCTTCAAGTCTCTCTGATGTGATGACCATGTATTTTAAAATCAGCCAGAGTCAGAAATTCAAGTTAAGGGAAAATCTTCAAGCTTTATCTCAGTAGAGATGAAGAAGGATCGGAGGTGAAAGGGGATCGAAGGTGAAGGGGAGATAGCGATAGCAATGTGTGCATCTGCCTCAAGAAGCCAGCCAGCCTTCTCTTTCTGCTCCTCTCTCTGCTCCTCTGCCTCTACCCACCAAAATCGTCATTTCCTATACAACACATCAGGACTTGCCCAGAGAGTGGGTGGAGGTCATTCTTTCTCCAAGCATATATATTAATAGAGTATGGTCCAATTACTATTTAGCCTCACATGCTTGGGACCTCAGTGCATCAACTCCAGCTTCAGCCCATTACACTCTGAAATCATTCTGCTGATCGTTTCGCATAGAAAAATAATATTCCATAACATTCATATACCATAACTTATTCAACCATTCTTCAGCTGATGGGCATCCACTCCGTTTCCAGTTTCTTGGTACTACAAAAAGGGCTGCCCACAAACATTGGGTCCCTTTCTCAAGGAAGAAATTTTTTAAAATAAGCTATATTCAGAACTAACTAAACACACTCAGAAGATCTCCTAGGATGATGAAAGGCTTGTTTACTCAACATTCTTCACACCTGGGCATAGCAATGATCATTGATTGGATTTTTTCATTATGGAGAATTTCTTTAGAAAAGTTACATCCTTTATTTCCTCTTCCTCCAGTTCCCAAGTGATAGAATCATAGACTCTTAGAATTGAAAAAAAACTTTTGAGGTCATCTAGTTTACTTCTAGCTGAAGCATCTGTAATACAACTGGATAGTACAGAGGATTGAGTGTTGCATTTGAAATCAGGAAGTACTGCATTGGAATCCTGACTCAAATACTAACTGACTCTGTGACTCTGGGAAAGTCATAATTTTTCTCAGAATGTTTCCTCATCTGTTAAATGAATATTATAATGGTATCTACTTCACAGGGCTGTGAATAAATAATATATTTATTCAATAATAAATAGCATCTGTATAAATAAAATAGCATCTGTAAAGTCCTTTGCAAATCTTAAAGCAGTCATATAAATGATGCTACTACTATTACTTTACTACTATTACTGAAACTACTCTTTTGCTGCTGCTGCTACTCCTCCTTCTACCATTACTACTACTACCACTTCCATTATCATTACTACTACAACTACAACAACTACTACTACTACTACTACTACTACTACTACTACTACTACTACTACTACTACACTACTACTACTTTACTATAACTATTACTACTACTACAACTACTATTGCTACTGTTACAACTACTACAACTACTACTATCTAGAATGTATTTAAAACATTTCAAGAGATGGGGAACCTACTACCTATCAAAGCACTCTATTCATTTCTAGACATCACAATTTCTTTGGAAACTCCTCCTTATAATGAACCAAAATCTTTCCTCATCTTAGTTCTACCCATATGACTTACATAATTAAGCAGAACAAATCTGATTCTTTTCCCAGAGAGTTGAAATAATATTCACAAATCATTATTTTATATTTGAAAAAAATCTTTGAAAGTATTTCGTCCAACCCCCTCATTGTTAGAGATATCAAGTGATTTTTCTAAGCTCACACAGGTGGTAATAAATATTAAGTCAGTTTTGGACTCAGATATTCCTTTTTGAAACCCAGCATGCTTAGCATACCACAAAGGCCACAATTATGTTCTCTTCAAGCAAAGATATGCTCTGAGGAAAGGGTTAAACTTCATCTTCTGATACTCTTTGGTTTATTAGTTTCACTACCCTAGTTTGTTGTGTAAATGTTTAACAATGAGCTCTCCAGGGGGGGCAAAATGCACCCATGACACACTTTTAAGTTTATTCTGACTTATTAACATTTTCTCCATCACTTTTGTAAGTCTAGAAATTAACACAGTAATAAATAAGCCATAATTTTTAACTATTTCTGTGGTATAAATACTCACACGGAAAAGTAAATAATTGACTCATAAGCCAGCACAAACTGGCTTATCTGTAAAGGGCTGGAACTCTGAGTTGATGCACTGAGGTTGGACAAACAAGCACTTAAGGCTAATTACCAATTGGACATTACTCTATTAGCATATGCTTGGAAAATGGCCCTTCTCACTATTCTGTGCTGGTTCCATCTTTTGGTGTATACAGAGAATTGTGGGAGGGATTAGGGGGTGGAGTAAGACAAGCCAGGGTCACTTTGGTGGTAGAGGAGGAGAAGGAAGGTCTTGGAGATCTTGTGTCCATTCCTTTCACTTCTCCCCCTAAAGACCAAGAATAAAGACCAAGGACTTTTGCTTATCCTGACTCCGGCTGATTCTAAGGTATCCAGGGTGCTAACTTGGTCCTCACCCTTATCTATATAAGTCTTCTCTTCTTTAGGCTAAATATTCATAGTTGATTTAACTATTTTTGAAGGACGGTTTTTAGTCTATTCCCCTTTCCACTTTTCCTCCTCTGAGGACACAATAATTTGTCCACGGACCTGCTAAACATGTTAGTCAGAGTTATTACACACAATAGCGCTCTTGATGAGATTTGAGCGTGGCCAAGACGAATGGGACTATCAGTTTCCCTATTTTGAACACTACTTTTAGTCTAACATTGATGAACTATCATTGGAGTCAGGGAGCTGGAATACTGCAACCATTCCTTTCCACTAAGAGGCCCACCTGCTCTGCATTCATTCACAGGAGCTGCAGGAGACTCAGGCCTACTGGAAAGTGGTCGTCAATGGGAAGGGGGAAGCTCCCTTTCCTTATACTCTTTGGCCTGTTAGGCCACCTAAGTTGGCAAATGAAAAATTACTTATCACTTATATTGCAGTCACTTATGTCACTTCAAGTGTGGTGGGGAAAAGACTGATGTACAATGGAAATCAAGGATGCATCAGGTATTTATTACCTACACACAAAACTCACAATCCATACTGACAAAAAAGGATTTCATTAACTTCATTAACTTCACTTATAATGAGTTATACTCTCCCAGAGGGTAGTTAACTAAGCATTATCAGAACATAAAACATTTGGGGCCATTACTGAGAAGGTGTGGTTACATTTCACTTTGATTCTGCACTCTCTAAATCAAAACTTCTTAAACTGTGGGACATGAGGATAGCTAGGTGGTACAGTGGATAGAGCACCACCCCGAAATCAGGAGGACCTGAGTTCAAATCTGGCCTCAGACACTTAACACTTCCTAGCTGTGTGACTCTGGGCAACACTTAGCCCCAGTTGCCTCAGCAAAATAACCTAAAAAACCCAACAACAACAACAAAAAAAACCGTGGGTCGTGAACCCACTGTGGGGTCATATAACTAAATGGGAGGGTTGCAAAATTATGATTTATTATAATTAAATCTTTTATTTGTATACCTATTTTGTATTATCTGGGGTCAAGTAAAAATTTCTCAGGCAAAAAGGGATTATGAGTAGAAAAAGTTTAAGAAGCTCTGGTCAACTCCAGGTCCATATCTTCTGGTATAATCAACCAAGCTTGGGTTCATCTTCTTGTTGGAGGTCTTGAGTAACTGCTGGGAATTTTCCCCTTTTACCACTAGTTAGCTCCAAAGCAAAAGAACTCAGGATCTCCAAATTTCTCAAACTCAAAGAGTTACTTCTGTGACTATGAACATTCATTTCAGATATTCATTCATTCAACTAAGAATCCACCAAGAATACACACAAAAGAGGTTGCCCCAGACCCAGATTCGACTTGATTAGGCAGGATGTGCTTCATTGGCCAAATGTTCATGGCCTCAAGTATGAGAAAGGGAAAACTCTTCCCCTGCTACATCACATCAAACATCAACTAGTTTGCTCAAATGGTGAGTCTGGTGCACATTCATTATTAGCCCCCAAAAGGACTAATTGTACATGCATGGTACCCTAGGTCCTTTGAGCATGAGCTTCTGACTGATCATTTCTTTCATCTAGTATTTGAGTATTTATTTTTAAATGTTTTTTATATTTATTTATTATATATATATATTTATATGTTTTCTTTTTAATATGTGTTGGGTTTGAACCTGGGTTCCAATCCTGCCTCAGACATAGTCACATACAAATCACTTAAGTTTTCTGCGTTTCATCTTCTATATATAAAATAAGGGTATTGGATTGGATGTTCTTAAGGTTCCTTCGATGATCTGTGGTTTCACAAGAACACTAATTAATCCTTTCTTAGGCACATTATAAGTATTCTTGGATTTGCCTAAACCCCCAGTCCCTGGGATGCTAACCTCACGATCACAAACATGTAGGTCTCAAGCTCAAGTTTCAGCTTGCTGAGAAACCTCAGCGTTGGTACCATTCAGATCAGGGAGCAGATTCAGCTGCAATGCAGCTGTGAGCAAGGGAAGGAGGAAGAGGGAAGAGAGAGAAGGAAGGAAAAAGTGGGGGAGAGAAAGAGACAGAGAACCTGCCCACCAGGAAACAGCTCATTAAACATACATTGACATCAGCTTGGAGAGAAGCAGGACATTATAATGACTGTAATTATGAAGGATGCATTCTGCTGAATGCCCCTCATGTTAGCGCCCTCCTCACCCCAAACATTTCTTGTATGTCAGTCAAAAGAATTTTTAAAAATCCAATGGACTAATTTTATCATGGCACAGGTAAAAGTAAATCACTGTACTGCCCAAGTGGTTTAGTTAAGAGTTTATGTATCTTATCAGGATTTCCTTGGCAGTAAAGGGAAGGGCCTTTAGCAATAACACTGAACTGACAGGCAACCCCTGGAATAGACTTTGGTAGCCTCATCTATTAATTTAAATAGAACCAGGGTCAACAAGATGTGGAAGGTGTCAGTGAGAGGGAACTGAAGGAATTGTGGTTCTTTGCCTTTAAGCATTTTTTGGAGGGGAAAAAACAGTCCTTTGGGAAGGGTCACTGGAGAGGAGAGGAGAGCAAAGGGAGCAAATTATTTCATGTTTTTTTCTGTAAAATATGAGGCAAGGTTCTCAACTGAGAGAGTAGGAGGAGAGGGAGCCATGGGAAGTTTGAGGAGGGATAAAAATGATTTGTAAGGGACATCTTGGAGAGAAGAACAGAGAGTTGATAAAGGAGGCATAAGATTGCCTAGCAGCAGTGAGGGCCCACTTGAGATTGTATGACATACATTTGTAGTGAGACCAATTAGAATAATTACATAATTTTCTCTAACTTCATTCAGGAGCACAGGTGTAGAAATGAAGGTGACAGATGATGGAGTGAACCAAAGGTGAGCTTTACATGGACAAAAACCAGTGAAATGATGAGGGGGCTAGAGATTCAAGAGAGGATGACAGTATAGAGTTGAAGTAGTTCACCAAAGAGTCAAAACAGGGAAAAAAGGAGAGAACGGTTAGTGCAGGGAAAATGGCCTAGTGTGGATGAGGAGTAGGGTAGGAGAAGCAAGTGATGGCTGGATAAGGGGATTTCAGAATTCTTGAACATGGGGATGGTAAATTTGTGAGTGGTGGAAAGATCAGGAGTATGACCATTTTTGTGTGTGCTTGAAGTAATGTGGACCAATAAATCATAGGAAATTGAAAAACTAAGTGCTCACAAACTGTTGCTTTAATAATGTGTTTTGGAATTTTCCCAGCAATCAAAGCAAAATTAATCAGTTTATGGTTTAAAGACCTGAATCACTACTTTATTCCATTGGGACCATTTTTCTCACTCCAGAGCTGAGGTAACTTTTCTGTTCTCCATGCTTTTTCAAAGATCACCAACAGCTCAGCAATCCTAGCTACCAATTCGTTTAATGCTGTGGCAACATAATTCATGTAGGCTTAGTGATTTTAATTCAATGAGATCAGCTAAATGTTCTCTTGCCATTTCCTCATTTATTGTGAATTTTAACTGGTTATTCCTCACTTAAATCCAATCCACCTGCATCTCATGGCATCAAGAAAGTCATGGTCCTCTTTCAGAATAAAGGACAAATAACTAATGCTACAAGTTATTCTTCTTTTATCCTCTGTATTTAAGCAAAGTAAGGACTGAGTTGTTTTGCCTTCTTTCTGAAAACCATTATAATTGTCTCACTTACCCCAACAAGTAGTCCTGTCCCTTCTTTGATTTTCCTTTCCTGAGCGAGGGAACTATTTCTGGTCATCCTGATCTATGTCTTGCCACTGGACCTAGATGGTTCTGGAAGTGGTGACTGCATGCTCCTGCCTTACTTAAATCTAATTTACTTGCAAATCAAGATATCACCTTCCTGAAGTGATTGGTCCTCTTTGAGAACAAAGGATGAACAATAACAAATTTTGTCTCCAAACATAACTAAAAGAAATCTTTCTTTTGTTCTTAGAATTCATTACCAGGCTTTCCTCATTCTGGAGTTGACACTATTCTGCTCAAATTGTACCATTCCTTAGGATCCATTCATTTCAATTCAGAAAACATTTCTCTTTTTGTATGCATTATATTTTAAGTTATCTTCTCTGGTTTCCATCTTCATACATACTTCAATTCTTTAGTGGAGCAGAATATAATTCATTGCCCATTCCCCAAGTTCCAGACTTGGGAACCTGGGTTGTTATCTTGGGAGCACTTTAATAATTAATGCTCTCTATGGTTTGCAAGTACCCTATCCTCCCTGGGAATGTCAGAATATTACTCCTTTTTAGCTGTCCCTATGGGATATTCAATTTCCCTTATACAAGTAGCCAAGGAAGTTACTACAAGGTATACAAAAAAGCTAGACGAAAGTATTTGTATGCAAGTCCAATTAAAAATCTATGTATTCCTTCTCTTTCTATGCAATTTTTGTCCACATCTAACTATAAATACTTTATAAAAGATCTTCCCAACTGACTAGAGAATTTCCTATAGATTTTTCATTATCTTTATTTTTATTTTAATAGTATTTTTCCAATTATATATAAAAACAATTTTTAACATTAAGTTTTGAGTTTCAAATTTTTCTCTTTCCCTTCTTCCTTCTTTCTAAAATGGTCAGTAATTTGATATGAGTTATATATGTATGATGTACACATTTCCACATTAGTCATAGTTGCAGAAAAAAATTCTTCAAAAGGAAAAAGCACAAAAAAGTGAAAATAATATGCTTCAATTTAACATTTAGAGTCCATCAGTCTTTCTCTGGATAGTATTTTCCAACATGAATTGTCTTGGATCTTTGTTTTGAGAAGAATAAGTCAGTCATAGTTGATTCATAGAACATGTCATATTGTTGCTGTGTACAGTGTTTTCCTGGTTCTGCTCATTTATCAATTCATCAATTTTTTTGCATCAATTCATAAAAGTCTTTACAGGTTTTTCTGAATCATTCTGCACATCATTTCTTATTGCACAATAGTATTCCATTACATTCATATATCACATCTTTCTGATGCTATATCGGTATATTCCCCAACTGATGTGTATATTCTTAATTTCTAGTTCTTTGTCACCACAAATAGAGCTGCTGTAACTATTTTTCGCAGGTAGGTCTTTTTCCTTTTTAATGATCTCTTTGGCTTACAGAATTAATGGTGGTATTGTTGGATCAAAGGATGTGAACAGTTTGGTTGCTCTTTGGGCATAGGTTCCTTTTTTCTGGTTCTATAGGTTTTCAAAAACAAAACAAAACAAAAGGATACCTTACAGAACTCAAATTGTCCATCTATTATCCCTCCAACTTAGCAAATGTGCAGCCCACGTTCTTCTCCAAATATATATATGAGACAGTACATTCTGTGTCATGTCTTACAAGCAAATTAACATTGTTAGCTTGTTGATCTACTACCTTCTATAAAAATGTTTTGAGGTCTAGGAAGATCATTGAGTTCCTCATACATGTACATTGCTTTCTTTATATAACAATCTTTTTTCCTTCCCAATGGGGACCATTTGTATTTGTAGCTTCAGAATTTTATTCTTGAGAACTTTCCATCCTTTTTAAATTTCCCTACCTTTGCTTTTTTCCAAATTCTTTGTACTCTACGCTTTCAAAGTCCAGGGTGAGCATCAGCTTATTCCTCACCCATAAAACGAGGGGTCCAGATGAGATGATCTGTAAGGTACTTTTCAGTTGGAGTCTCTGTTCAGGGAGCATCTCTTTATGGTACAGGACCATTGAAAGGTGAACCTCTGATCACTAACCACCAGGGGTCCCTCTTTGAGCACATACAGCTATATGAAAACAGCTTTATAGCTTACAAAGTGATTTTGTGTTCATTTTCTCATTGAAGCAACATGATAATTGCATGAGGTAAATCGTTCAAGTTCTAGTGCCATTTTCTTCCTTCTATAAATGAGCAAAATGAGGCTCGGTTATAAAGACTTGTGAACTGATTCAGAGTGAAGTAACCTGAATTGGAAAAACAAGATAAATGGAAAAATGAATGCCATATGACTCCAATGATCTAGATGCTTGCCTGCAAAGACTGAGAAAATATATCAACCCCCCTCCCTATTTTTTGCAGAGGTGGAATGTAAATGGAATATCGCATCTCTGTCAGAATTGGTTAATCTTGATTTTGCTAAACTGCCATCACAAAAAGCGCTAATGTAAATTTTATTTTGTACTAATAGATCCTTCTTTTTTTGTGAATCTGTTTGGGATATAGAGCTAATGATGGTGTTGCTGGATCACAGTTTTATAGCCCATTGGGTATAGTTCAAAATTGTTTTCCAGAATGGACTAGTTCATAACTCTACAAACAGTGCATTAGTTCCCCATATGTCCCCCATCTCCTCTAGCATTTGTCATTTTCTTTTTCTGTCATGTGAACTAATCTGATAATTGTCAGATGGTATTTCACAGTTGTTTTAATTTGCATTCTTTAATCAATAATGATTTAGAATATATTTTCATGTGACTATTGATAGCTTAGTTTTCTTATCTCAAAACTGCTGTTCATGTCCTTTGATTATTTATCAATTGGGAAAAAAACCTTTATACTCTTAAAATTTTTGAGGACCTCAAACATCTTTTGTTTGTGTGCATTATATCTATCAACATGTATCATCTTGAAAATTAACATTGACAAATTTAAAATATTTATTCATTCATTCAAAAATAGTAATTAATTGGGGCACAGTGGATGGAGCATTAAACCTGGAGTCAAGTGGACCCAAGTTCAAATCTATCCTCAGATACCTACTAGCTGCATGACCCTGGAAAAGTCATTTAACATTGATTATTTTTCCCTATCCCCAATAAAAATAACATTTTTACATGAGAAGAAGCACCTCATTTTTCCAAACAAAAAAAAAAGTTAGTGAAGAATGGAATTATTTATGTGTTTTTAGAAGTCTCTTTTATGTCTGGCTTAATAGAAGATAGCTGAATTTTCATTTTAACTTTTGCATTTAATCTGTTGTGTTTTGATTGAAGTATCTGAAGAAAATCTGACTTTAAGTATATATGGAGTTTGAAAAGGAAGAAGTTTTGTAAAAGGAAAATGAAATCTTGGCACTGATATAAAAATTGTTTAGATTTCATGGATTCCCTAAAAAAGAAATCTCGAGGACCCCCATAGATCTGCAATCCACACTTTGAGAAATGCTGGGATAGGCACTGAGTTTCTAGAAGGCCCTAATTAAAATGAAATTTGAATGGGAGTCACATTAAATACTAATACAGTTAACAATTTAGATAATACTGTGTGCAGAGCACAGTTAGTTCCTGAAGGGACCAAGATAAAGGGCAATCTTGGCCCTCAATGAGCTTACTGGATGATAAAGGAATCAAACACCAAGACAATTATAATATACAAAATTACACAACAAGTTAGAGAGTTGCAAATTAAGTGTTTTATGAGGGAGTGAGGCCAATAAGGATCAGAGACAGTTCCTTGGAGGTGACAGGAAAAATAGGTTTTAAAAGACTAGGTGGGTATTTAATAAATGAAGCTGAAGGGAAAGGGTATCCCAGGTATAGGGAGTAGTGTGAGGAAAGACATGGAGACTTGAGAGCTCAATTCATTCAAGGTCAGAGAGGAGTTTGACTGAAGGGATGCAGAAGGGAGTGTTATGAGATAATACTGGAAAAGGACTGTTGCCAGTTTTATAAAAGAAAGCCTTGGATGGCAGACAAAGAAATTTGAATTTAGCTGGTAGACAATAGGGTACCATTAAAGATTTTTAAGGAAGGGTGTACTTGTGCATAAAAAAAAGATTAACCTAGGGATGTGAGTGATGTAGACACCAAATGGTGAGAAATACCAAAAGTTGGGGTTCAGTCATATGAAGAATTCACAATGGCCATTCTCCTTGGCAAAAGGTAGATTTGTTTAGGGAAGAGTGCACAGACAAAATGAAGGGATACAATAGATACTTGGAATGGTAAATATGAAATAGAGTGGGAGAGCATATGAAAGACTAGTTCCTCAGTGAAACTCATAATTACCCAGAAAAAAGGAGCACCCACTGAGGTTGGAGCATGCCCTTAGCTGGCGGGCTAACTCCTAAAAAGGTCTTAGCACCCTAAAAGAGTTAGCTGTGAGGAGGAGTGGGATTGGGAAGCAGAGGGGAGTTAGAGGAAGTGGGAAGAACACCACAGGGCAGAATGCCATGGTGGGCTGATCCAAAGGAAGATAAAAGCCATGAGATGGCCCATAAGTAGATTTTATAAAGAAAATTTAATCCCAGGGATATGACTGGGATTTCTCACAGGGCATATCAAGGTGAGATTCCTTGAGACCCCTACAGAAGGTGGGTCTGAGGAGTTTGACCTAACTTGGATTTCAGACCTTCCCAGAGGTGGGACCATGAAGCTAAACTGATCTCTCTTAGAACCTTCAGCCTGCTTGCCTCAAGGATCAATTCTTTAATTTCTCTGTATCCAATACACCATGTGGAATAGCGACCCTTACCCAAATTAAAATCAGAGACTCTCAAGGTAAAAAGTAAAAAATAGTACAATAAAATGAGAAAGGGCAACTCCCAACAGACAAGGTGTTGTCAGTACAGGAATGCAAAGCACAAGCTGCAAACCCAGGATTATGTAGACCCTAACAGGGAAGTTCCCTTCTGTCCTTTTTCTCCATTGGCTGGAGGAGTCCAGTCTTGTATTCTAATGTAGAAATCTACCCAGACACAAAGAATGCTAATCAATAACACATTCTACCATATTAGGAATTTAATGCTAATTGTGGCAAAAGGGGCAGGGAGAATTGGAGGGAAATGTAAGCAAACACCTGCCACTTTTGGCTAGTGCAAATAAGTTATAATTAGGATATAGATTGAGGCTACATTCTGATGAGAACTCTCCGATCAGTTATCCCATTCAACACCTTTGAGGACTTCATCACTAGGAGGAGCATGAGGGAGGAAATGGAAATCAGCAAGAATGAAGGTAAAGAAGCCTATGGGGAAGCCATCAAGGATGATGATCTCAGGCAGGGTGAAGAATAGCATCAGGAGAAGTGAGACTCAGGGAGAAATGGAATGAAATGAGATTATGTTAAGATCAAGAATTTCAGAGTTTTCAGTCATGAAATTGGGGATGGGATCCAGGGTGGAGTGGTCCAGATAGGGGGTGGTGAGGACACAAGATAAGGGGGATGAAGTGAAAATAGGAAGGGATGGATGTGACAGAGGTTGAAGAGATGGACTTTATAGAACTCAATCACTGATTAGATTAAAGAAGGGAGAGAGAGAGAGAGAGAGGAAAATCTACAGCTAACATTAAGGCTTCAAACATGGAGAACTGAGTGAATTACTGACAAAATTACAGAAGTCAGAAGGGCTGAAAAAGTTTTATCAGGGAAAATTATAAGGTAGGTGTTGGACTTGTTGAGTTTGAGATGCTAGTGAGACAAGTAGGTGGAGAGGTCTAGTGCTGGCGCCAGACTTATTTAGAAGTCGTCTATATAGCAGTAATAGTTGAAACTGTGGGAGGGAATGAGTCAACCAAAGGAGACATTGTAGAGAGAAGAAAATATCTAAGGATAGATCTTTAGGTAATACCCATCTAAAGGTCAGAAGAGGATGAGGAAATGGAGAAGAGATGCATTAGAACAAAGTGAAGATTGTGGATCTGGGCCCAAAGAAAGAAAGATTTTCCAATAGCAGATGAGGTAAAATGCTGGTAGTCAAAGAGTATGAGGGGAAAAAAATCATAGTATTTGGCAATTAGGAAGTCACTGATTATAGGATTATAGGTGGAGGATATGACATAAAACATTTTGAGATGTTTGAGAGCAAACTCATGCTAAATAGCCTCTCCTTATTACCTTCCACATATTCTGTATGTATCTTGTATGCACATTGCTTGTACATTATCTTCTCCATTAGAATTTCAACTCCTTTGGGGACAGGATCATGCTTTTGCCTTCCTGTTTATCACTTAGCACAGGGATTGAAAACTGCCTGCTGACCCATGATTTTCTCAGTAGAATATGAAGCATCTCTAGATGAGAGAGCAGATATAGAAAGATTGAAGAAAAAAAAAGGGATTTGCTATGGGGAATGTGGTAGGTCATAAATTAGGCAATAGCAAAAGAATTTCAGTGCTGGTGAGAGGAATACTAGAAGTCATGTATATGTGACTAATTGCTTTTCAGAGATTTCCACAAAGGAGAAAACAGAAGAAGAGAGATACAAAATTATAATGGTGAAAGAATTTCATCTTGAGAAGGGTACCCCCAAAAGAGAGAAGATGGGACCATAGTGGCCAAGTCTGGGGAGTCAGAAGCTAAGGTAGCAGATGAATGAAGGATGATCAATTTGGGTCTGCTGGACATTATGTGATAAACTTGTTAGGTCTCAAATTTGATCCTTTCATTAGAACATTACCATTCATTTTGCTTGTTGCTTTAATTTTGTGTATGGACACGTGTTTGAAATCATGTGTTTGGCTACAGGCTTCTTTCTTAAGCTTATTCTTCTGTGAACTTGTGGGTGTCCAACTGCAAATGTTTCTTGACAATAACTACTCTTTTGTGATATTTAACTTGAGAAGTATACATGTAGTGGGAGTTTTTTCTTCTTTCTTGTCCTCTCCAGTTTAAAGCCCTTAAACTTAACTTCACATTTTTAGAAGAAAAGGATTTTGGTACTAAAAATTTTATAGGTTGTTAGAAATTTAGTTTGGCTCAGACAGCTGGGATATAAGGAACAATTTAGGGTTTTTTTCTCAGATCTTGTTTTCTTTGCCTTCTTTTCAACTGTTGATGACATTAAATATTCAATCCTTCTGGATACTCTCTACTCTCTTGGTTCTGGAGACAATATAGAAGTGCCTCATGTCCAATTGCTATTGTTCCTATGTGATAGCTTGGATAGCTTATAATTCAGACATCTGATTTTCTTCCTATCTTTCTAGCTGTTCTTTCTTCATCTTCTTCACTATTCATCCTTGTCCTGATACCTCTGGTTAAATGTGTTCCCCCAAAGGTTTGTCTCTACACACTCTTCCTTGCCAATATCAACTCAAATCTCACTCTAAAAGGTCTTTCCTTATCACTTCACCTGCTAATAGCTCCCTTTCTCAGATTGTCTTCCAATCATTCTCTCTGTAACTTTTTTTGTACCTCCGTGTTTACATCTTGTCTCCACCATTAAAATGTAAGATCCTTGAGGTAGGGAGGGTTTTTGCCTTTCTCTGTAATCTCTTTGCTTAGCACCCTACATGGACTGCAATTGGAACTTACTTTGTGCTTTTTATCTGGACATACAAAGAAAAGCCTGGTCCCTTGTTTGTTCCTCCTTTGGGAATACCACCAGAAAGGAAAATAGTCACAGCACAGCTTCTCCTTGAGAAAGACCCCCCCAAAAGGAGAAAGGCAGAAATTCCTCCCAAATTTGAAACAAGAGAACAAAGCTCCTCAGTACCTGGTAACCAATTGCCTGTGAGAGATAATGGTAGATAAAAGTAATCCAACTCTGAAATTTCATTTAGCTTTCTTTTAGTTACATCATGAAAAGGTCACTTCTACATTCATTAGGAATGATTGAACAAGTTGTGGTATATGATATGATGGAATACTATTGTGTTTTAAGATATGATGGCTCTCTAGGGGAGGAAGTGAAGGGAAGGAGGGGAAAAATTGGAACAGAAGTTTTTGCAAGGGTCAGTGTGGAATATGTGCATATGTTTTGTCAATAAAAAGCTATACTAAAAAAAGACATAATGGCTCAATTATCTTAGAAAGGCATGGAAAGACATGCATGAAATGATAACAGTGAGCAGAACCAAGAGAACTTTGTATACACTAATATTGTTTTAAGAATAACTTTGAGTAAGTTGGTTTGACTATTACAAATACCCAAATTAACTACAAATGACATATAAAGAAAAATGCAAACAGAATCCATAGGAAAAACTCATAAATAGAAGTAGATATAGAATAATTTTACATATCTTGGCAAGGAAGTGTGTAGAGAAGGATGAGTTGAGGGTAAAGGACAAAACCTTGGAAGAACACATTTAACAATTTCCTAGGGTTGCTGTGAGATTCAAATGAGATTTGTAAAGTCCTTAGCACAGTGTCTGGTGCATTGTAGGCACTATATAAATGCTAGCTGTCATCATCAACATCATCATCATGATCATTATTAGTTGATCATTAGAAATGATCATTTTTTTCCTCCAAATTTACATTATCTGGAATCTCTATACTTCTTGGAATTTATATTAAGAATTTCCTATACCCTAGGAATCATTTTCAGATTGCACATTTTTGATAACACCTTCTTACCTAATCTCTTCTGACAACCAATTTCTTTTTTACCCAAATGTATTTGGTCCTTGATCTCTATACATATCTGAAGGTTGAAAGAGACATGAATGAAATAATTAGGTTTGGTTTTAATCCCTCATTTAGCAGATCTCCAAGTGGGTTATTTTCCCAGGGACCTTTGTAGCAATCTGTACTTTTTAGATATTGAAAGGTAAGAGAGGGAGTTAATTGGCCTAATGCCCATAAAAATGACATAGTCTCACTATAATTCATAGGTTATCCTTGTCATATTGGACTTGGGATTTAGGAAGACCTGAATTCAAACCAAGCTGGGTTTGACCTGGACAAGTAACTTAATTAAATGAGGATTATAATAGTATTCATCTCTCAGAGTTGTATCAAATGAAACACTATATGTACAATATTTTAGAAATATTAATGCTATGTAAATATAAATAATTATTCATTTAAATATATGTATACATATATATATATCTTTTTGTTTAGTCATTTTTAGTTGTGTCCAACTCTTTATGATCCTGTTTGGAGTTTTCTTGGCAAAGATACTAGAGTGGTTTGTAATTTCCTTTTCCAGCATAGATGAGTAACTAAGGCAAACAGAGCTAAGTGATTTTGTCAGGGTCATACAGCTAGCGTGTCTGAGCCTGGATTTGAACTCAAGTCTTTCTGACTCTGGGCCGGTTCTCTATTCACTGTAAAATCTAGCTGTTCCCCCCCCACAATATACACAAGTATATACATACATGCACATATATATATATACTCTTATATTTTTAAATATATAAATTATTATCAGAAATTGAAATGAGTCTCACTCTCTCAGGACAACACATATATAACTGATCCAAAAGTGCCAAGAGCAAGTGTTTAGCACATGAGATTGGGTTTACTGATGGACTTGTGCCAGATACTACCCCTTTACTTAAGAAACCTCAGCTAATAGCTATAAAAGTGGTGCTGCTTTTCTTAATTTATTCTCCTAAATAACACCTGAATCATTAGCTGAATCATGCTTCACAGGATTACTATGAGACACCATCCTCAGGGTACAGTACATTTAGAGACTGAGAGGGTGGGATGAGGACAAAGATTCTCAGGGTAATATCCCATTTCTCTGGGAACTCAATGACATCAGCATGCTCACTTGCAGTATTGTAGGAGAATGTAAAGGGGAGCTTTGTAACCAGGGCAGAGGCAGTGTGGACCAGGAGGCGGGGTGCATGGAGTTTGGGGAGTCAGAATTCCTAGATTCCATTTCCAGCTCTGGGACTCACTTATTAATCACTCATTCTCTTTATATCTCAGTGTGACTGTCTCGTCATTCATTCATGATGAGTGGGAGATGGCAAGGTAAAATTCTATCCATTTACACAAAAATGTTGCAAAAAATAAATTATATCTTCCTTTTTGGGGGGGTTCTTAAATAGGATGATACTAAAATTATGGAGTGATTATTATATAAAGCATCTTTCTTTACTAAGAGGAAATATTGGAGAGACAGCTTGGACCAAAGCTCCCTGGATTGTGTTGAAGAACCCTAGGAGAAGGGCATGACTTTGTCCAAGGTCTTTGTTCTGCTTTTTATAGAATGAAAAATGTAAGTCAGATTTTCCTATTTTTACTATGACTTTCTTTTCTGAATTAAATATCAGGACAAATGTGGTATAGTACAAAAAATACTGAATAAGAATTTAAAAGTCCTGGATTCAAATAACTTCAGTCACTTTCTAGTTGTATGATCTGGGGGCAAAATCTTTGGGTCTTGATTTGCTCATATTTAAAATCAGGGATGGAATTAGATGAACTTTCTTGATACTATGGCCTCTTCAGGTCTCAGTTTGCTTATGTGTAAAATGAGAAGTTGGATGAGATGATTTTTTAGGTCTACAGCTTATGACTCAATACATGAATAAAAATGTGTGATTATTGATAAAGGGAAAGTAGGTAAAAGTCATATGATCTTGCCTTTCTGTGCTTCTAGACACCCCAATACTATTCTAGACGGTTTACTCTTTACTCATTGCAAATATCTAATGAACTGCTAAATTTTATTAATTTTTCTCTACAACATCTCAAGCATTCATCTCTTTGTCTCCATTCACATGACCCTTAGTCTCTCATCACTTTTCACCTGGACTATCAAAAGAATCTCCTAAATGATCTCCCTTCATCTAATCTTTTCCCATCTCCAATTCATTTTCTCCACATGGCTACCATGTTGGTATTCCTAAAGCACAAGTCTAACCAAGTAACTGCCTTATTGGAGAAACTGCAGTGGCTGCTCATAATTTTAGAATAAAATACAAATATTATACCTCAGTTTCGTATTTAAAACCTTTTTAAAAAAATAATCTGATTCCAATCTAACTTTTCCACCTTATTTCACATTATTCTCTCTTACACTTGCCTGTTGATGCAAGTAAGATAGAGCACTAGATCTGGAGTCAGGAAGCCCTGAGTTTTCTGCCTTAAATAAAGACCAGCTTCAAACTCAGGTATTCCTGATTCCATTTTAGTTCTGGGCAAGTCATTCAATCTCAGTTTCCTCATCTGTAAAATGGAGCTAAAAGGAGTACTATCCCCCCAGGACTGTTTTATTTTCAGGGTTACTTGGATAAAATGAAATAAAATTGGCAGAATACTTTTTATATAGCATGTTAATATGCTATTTAAAAGTCAGTGATTGTTATTAATATTCTGCATATACAATATTCCATCTCCCCCTGCTGTGCTTTTGCACAGGTTGACTCCTACGCCGAGAATTTCCTCCTTTCTTATTTTCTCTTCATGGAGTCTCTCACTCCCTTCAGGTCCCCACTGAAGTGCTTCTCTTCTTTCAGATTGTCTCTTAATTCTCTGTCCTTGAATTCTCGATCATTCTCTTTTTTTTCTTTAGCAAAATTTTCTATTTCAGATTCAGGTTTTTCTATTTTGTCAATTATTTCCATTGAACAGGCTATAAATTCTATTTTCAGAATTTTAATTTTTAGAACCAGTTTGTTCTAGTTTTGTGTTCTCTTTAAAATCCACAGTCTTCTACCATATCCGGTGTTGAATCATTCCTCTTGTTTTTCAATATTTATTCACAGATGGCTAAACCCATGTACTAGATCTAGAGGTATATTTTCTTCTACAGTTAATATTTTCCTTATTGTTTTATCTGCTTATATTCACAATCTTTGAAATTTCAGTCTTCCTGGGATTCTTGGTAATTCAGTATTTTTCCCCTTAGTTTCCCTATTGTTTACTCCCTGGGATGGGGAGTTAGAATACAGAGTTGGGCTCTATTATAAGCCCAGACATATGTCCTTCTCTGTCCCCTTTGTTCCTTTATTCTCCGGTAGAGTTCTGTTGGAGCACAGAATACAGATGTGATGCTGGCTATCGTGACCTCAGCAAATTTCTTCCATTTGGAGCTTGATGTTGAGGGCACAAGACTGCAAGTCCATGATCCAGATCAGCTAGTGCAGTCTTACTGCTGTCAGAGCATGGCAGGTCATGGGGATGCTGAGTGAGTGAAAGTTAGACACTAGTTAGATTTTTGGATTTTTGCTGTTCTAGACCATGGAGACAAGTGAATTTGCTTTATCTTTGGTGCAGAATTTCTGTGATGAAGAGGTCATGAAGAGCACAGAAAAATTCTTAGTTCTCCATTTTGTTGGTCATATGACTCCGAATGAATATAGTGGACATGTAATAAGTTTATTGACTTAATTAGTTACTGAATTAATAAGTTATTTAATTGAATTGTCCCAGGTCTCTATCCTGATTTTTATAAGGTGGAAAGTAAGAATCCTATCTGTTTTTGTGGGCTGGAACCACATTTTAAACAAAAATCTATATTCAACCTATTAGTTTTGTCTTACTACCATAATTGCATGTACTTTAATATCAGCTCAAAAGTATAGAATGGTACTAGATCTCAAATGGTATTATAAAATGGTAATTATCAAAACAATCTCATACTGGTTAAGAAATAAAAGTGGTGGATCAGTGGAATAGATTAGGTACACATTACATTATAACAAATGATCATAATAATGTCATATATGATAATTCAAAGATACAAGGTTTTGGAAGAAAAAAATCATTATTTGACAAAAGCTGCTGGGAATTCTGAAAACAATACAGCAGAAACTAGGTTTACATCCAAATCTCAAACCATATATCAAGATAATGTCAAAATAGGGATATGATTTACATATAAAGGGTGATACCATAAGCAGATTAGAGGAGCATGGAATAGTTTATTTATCAGATCCAGAGATATGGGAATAATTAGGTGCAAAGAAAACATAGAGAGTATTATAAAATGTAACGTAGATATTTTTGATTATATAAAATTCAAATGTGTTTACTCCAACAAAGAGAGAAATATATATATTATATATATATATAATAATTATAACCAAATTAGAAAGGAAAGCAGAAAATTGGAGAATATTTATTTTACATGTGTCTTTGATAAAGGCTTCATTTCTTATATGGAAAACTGAGTCAGATTTATAAAATATAAGTCATTCCTCAATTGATAAATGGCCAAAAGATATGAACAGGCAGTTTTCAGACAAAGAAATCAAAGCTATCTATGGTGACATAAAAAAGTGCTCTAAATCACTATTGATTAGAGAAATGTAAATTTAAAAATTCTAAGGTACCACTTTGTACCAATCAGATTGGCTATTATACTAGAAAAGGAAAATGATGACTTTTGGAGGGGATATGGGAAAACTTGGAGACCAATACACTGCTTGGAGAACTATGATCTGATCCAGCCAGTCTGGAGAGCAATTTGGAACTATGCCCAAAGGCTATAAAACTGTGTGTATTCTTTGATCCAGCAATACCATTGCTAGGACTATATTCCAAAGACATAAAAAAGGGGAAAGAAACTATTTATTTAAAAAATTTATGGCAGCTCTTTTTGTGGTTGCTAAAAATTGGAAATCAAAGGAATGCCCATCATTGGGGAATAGCTAAACATGTTGTGGTATATGATTATGATGGAATATTATTGTGCTATAAGAAATGACAAGCAGGATGATATCAGAAAAACCTTGAAATACTTACATGAATTGATGCAAAGTGAAGTGAGCAGAACCAGGAAAATGATGTACTCAGTCACAGCAATATTTATGATGAAGAATTGTTTATTATTTAGTTTTTCTCAGCAATACATGATCTGACAATCCCAAAGGATTAATGATGAAGTATATTATCTGTTTCCAGAAAAAGAAGTGCTATTGTTTGAATACAAATTTAAACATGATGTTTTTCACTGTCTTTCTTTCTTTCATTCTTTTTCCTTTATTCAAATCTTCTTGTAAAAAATGATTACTATGGAAAGAGTTTTACATGATTATACATGTATAACCTATATCTAATTGCTTACCATCTGAGGCAGAAGAGAGAAGGGAGAGAAAGAGGGGAGAGATAGAATCTGGAATTCAAAATGTTAAAGAGTCAAATGGTAAAAGTTGTTTTAATATATAATTGGAGGAAAGATAAAATGTGTTTTAAAAAGTGTAACATACCCGATTTCTGTGGCTAGAAATGTTATGATCAATCATTGGCCCCATTGTATTTCACTATCCACATATTTGCACATGAATTCTTTCTATGCTCAGCACTGTAGGCATACTTCATAATTTGTCTAATATTTGGATATTTTCATGGGAAATTTTCTCAGCCTATGATTTTTGAAATTTGCTAACCATGAACCCTTTAAAATTTATGGCTCCCTATTATTTAAAAATTATTAGAAGATATATGGAGAACTGCATTTAAAACTATTTCTTCCTTTCTTCCTTCTTTCCTTTCTTCCTCCCTCCCATTCTTCCTTCCTCCCTCCCATCCTTCCTTCCTTCCTTTCTTCTTTCTTTCTTTCCTTCCTTCCTTCCTTCCTTCCTTCCTTCCTTCCTTCCTTCCTTCCTTCCTTCCTTCCTTCCTTCCTTCCTTCCTTCCTTCCTTCCTTCCTTCCTTTCTCTCTCTCTCTCTCTCTCTCTCTCTCTCTCTCTCTCTCTCTCTCTTTCTCAACCTGGCTCTTACCTATCTTTCTAGGCTGTTTGCACATTATTCCTTCTCATTAGTTTTTTATTCCAGTCAAACAGGTCTCAATGTTCCCTGTTTAGGTTACTACCTCATAAAAGAGTGAATGCATCCTCTTGATGTTCCTTTGAAGTTCAACTGTCTGTGTCGTCCTGATTGCTGCTTTCCCAACCCGAAAGAAACATAGTTAAAACCTCATATGTCATTCTTTCTCTGTCTCCTGGGTTGATTGAGGTAGGACTTTCTTCTCTAATCCCTTCCCCTTATACTCTCTCCCTTCACTACTTACTCTAGAGACTTGGAGGGAAGAGGAGAAATACCCAGCTTCAGGGGATCCTCCAGGCAAGAGTCATACTCAGGAATTATAACCAATACAAATGAAATACAAAGTCCAGACAGAAAGTCCTAAGTTCTGTATAAATTCTGCACTTGAGAATTTAGCTTTGAAACAAAGAGGATAAATGGCTCATAAAATATATCCCTAGATGTTCTCCCTGACCACCAAGCTAGAAGCAGGCTTCTAATTTATATAGTCTGTGAAATATTAAAAACCTTCCTCAGAGCCCCACTCCCCCTAGCACACTTGGACAGCTTTTATAGTCCCACTCAGCAAAACAATGGAGAAAGGACTACTTATCTAACAAATCAAACTAACCAAAAATACCATTGTACAGTGAAAGATCTATGTAAAGGAAATAGAAAAGTCTGTCTCCATCTCGAATATCTTGTATTTCTGGATCAACTAGTGTTCTTTCTATGAGAAGACTTTGAGATTTCACTTCCAAGTTCCATGATAGCAACATGTTGACCTTAATGGGGCATAAGTTCCAATTCAGCTTTCCCTCTTCTCCAAGGAGAAGCATACATGTTGCTTACATGTTGCTACTCTAATCTCAAATAAGAATTGATGGCCATATCAAAATATTAAAAGACAGGATGTACTGGTAGAAAGAGAGCCAGCCTCAGACTCAGGAATTCACAGTTTCAAGCTGACACATACTGACTTTGTGACTCTAGATAACTCAAATCTTTCCATGCCCCTGGTAGCTCTGTAATACTACAAATTACAAATTGTCCAACAGTTGACCATCTGCGTGGGTAGGGGAAGTTTTCTCACCAGGAGTTCCCTGCATTGATGAAATCATGAGTCTAAGCTAAAATAAAAACTTAATATTAAAATATCAGCAGATTTTGTAACCTCCCCGGCTGTCTATCTCATCAGAGAGAACCATAAAGATAATCTAGTCCACCCACATTGTTTTACAGATAGAGAGCTGAGTCTCAGAGAAGTTAATCAACTTGTTCAATATCATCCAGCAAGATAGTGGCAGAACTAGGCCCTCCGAACTTTTATTTCAGGGCATTTCTAAGTACATTTTTGTTCCTTACCCCCAGGGAAATTCTCCCCCTGAAGTTTCTGTCACATAACTGTACCATTCTCTGCTATTCCTGATTATTGTCACCCACTGGCCCTGAGTAACTAGCCAAGTTTCTAAAGAATCTGACTTAAAGTCTTTCTTTCCATTTGTTGCTTTGTTTTTGCCCTCAGATACTTCAAATTCTATTTGATGATACTTCAAACTCCCTATCTTCACTATTCCTTTAATTCCTTAATCCTTAATTCTTTCTTTTGTCCTCTACGTTAGTGACCCACTGGAATGGTTATGATGCAGATATATTACTTAAAGCACTGCTCTATTTCCATACTCTTAAAACTCTAAAATACTCTTCTTTGATCATAATTTTCTCTACTCTTACTTCTTCTTTTCCCTTATTCCTGACAAATCTGGCATTCTCCTTTGTCATAACTTTCTCTCATTATTCTGACAATCCATCATTTGATGTTCTGTGCTGAGGCTGACACAGGCCACTTTCCTGGTAGATATGTTCACTGTTGGAATGATATGAGACACTGATAGCTCATTCCAAAGTTAACAAAAGGAGAATCACTTGGCCATGACAAGAGACTATTCAACAAAGGTATGCATTGATATTCTACATTAATTCTCCCCAGCAAAGCTCCCCACGTCCATGATGGTGGATCTGAATCTCTGGAGATCCTTGTGGCTGTATTAAATTCAGGTGACCAAGAAATGTCAACATTCCCATACCAATCAAATTTCAAGTATTTCCTTTTCAGGAAAAAAAACTATAACTAGCTTAATTTGCAAGGGTTTGGTATATCATTCCTTCTATAGTCCAACTCTGGGTTCACTTTCTTCCCTAGTCAGTCTTCAGTCAGACATTTCAAAATTATACTCTCCTCTACCCATAAATTCTATCACTGCCTTGATCTTTTGTCTTTCAGCTCTGCAAACTTTAAACACTGAATATTTTTTACCATTTGTTTTCTCTTCTCCTGTACCCCAATCCTTCTCCTACAATCCAATCCCCCAGAATAATGCTGGAATAAAGCAAGAAATGGTGCCAAATCCACTAAATATGCTCTATTACTTCATGTCCACATGGCAACTTTGTTATTTATCCCAAATTGACTCTTTATCACAGTCCCAAGGAGCCATTCCTAATCTCTCTATTCAAGCCTCTGATTGTGAATTTTTCCTCTTCATTCATAGAATTTCAAAGTTGAAAGGGATCATAGGGATCAACTGGATCAATCTCTATTGGAAAAGATATAGTCTCTACAACACTCCTGCATAATGACCATCTAGACATTGCTTGCAGATCTCTAGTGATAGAGAACTCATTCTCTGTTGGGGTTCATCCTCTTGAGACAACTAGATGGCTTGGGATCTTTAATTAGGAAGACCTGAGTTCTAATCGTGCCTTAGATTCTTACTAGCTGAATACCCTAGGCAAATTACTCAGTCCCTCTTATCCCCCTTTTTCTCATCTGTAACACTGAACAAAAGTAGCACTTACCTCATAGGATTGCTGCTGGGATTAATTGAGTGAACACACTAAAATACTTTGCAAAACTTAAAGCACTACGTAAATATTTTTTTTATTCAGCTTTGATCATAAAACTTTTATGGTTATCCACCCTCAACCACCAAATAAAGTAAGTATAATGCCTCTTCTGTGAAAATCTTTTTGAACCTTTGAGCAACTATCATGTTCTCCTTAAGTCTTCTCCATGCTTAACTTCAATTCCTTCAAATTTTCCTCCTGGGAGATGATTTCCAGACCTCTCACCATTCTGTTTGCTCTCCTCCAGAGACATTTTAGGTTGCCAAGGTGGCTCCCAGAACTAAGTAATGAGCTTCAGATATAATCCGACCTGGGCAGAACACTCCAGGAGTATGGCCTCCTCCAAGCTGTAAGGAATCCTAATGAGTAAGTAATCTTAAGTAAGTCTCACCCATATCTTTCATGTAACTTCTTTTTGTTGAGAACATGAGAATGTGCTTGTAGTTACCTGATGAAATACTAGTAAAGCACAAAGAAGTTGGAAGGCCATCCTTTCTTGTGTGTTAATTAATGAGTATCCTTCATTGCAGGCCTGTGTTTACCTTAGAAATCTGGCCAGTTCCTTGAGTAAACATAATCCTCCTAAAGGAATGAACAAATATTCTCCATGGTGAGCCTCTTGTGATGAAGCAGCCTGTAACTGGGAGGCTACACCATCTCAAGAGTCACATATCAAATGAGAATACTTAGCATAGTGCCTTCTTTGTTCTCAGCCTATAAAATCCCTTAGTAGAAAGGGACTTTGAGTATTTGAGTTAAGAATTCTAATATAGTTTGCCTAGCAATGGTTCCCACTCAAGACTGAATAGCTGTGACCATCCATTCCAGCAAAAGAATTCAGATGTTGGTGCTTCCTCAGAGTGGTAATGATGTATGTTATATATTGTTTGTTTGTTATAGAGGCCACTGTGTTTGTTAGTTGTGTATTACTTTTATGCTTTGAGTTTCCTCTTCCCTTATATCTTCTTTAAATCAAGCTTCTGAGCAATAATAAACTTGTACCTTTACTTTAAGACTATAGCTATTGAAATGTGAATTCCAAACCTAAGTTAATTTTATACATGCTCACACTGCATTCTGTGCCACATCACTCATGTCTATCCAGCTTGCTATCCACTGAAATCCCCAGGCTTTTCCACATGAACTGTCATCAATCCATATTTTTTCCTTCCCATATTTGTGCAAATGAACTCAATTAAAAAGACCCAAATAAGGATTCATTCTTTCTGCTTGTATTCCCCACACTTAACAATTGACTGGCATGTATTTAGACTCTAAATGCATACTTGTTGATTGATTGATCTCTGTTTAATTTTTACCATATTGGATTTGGCTCATAGTTTTAGAATTTGGGGATCTCAGTTCTGCCATCTAAATTATTAGCTAACCCTCCCATTTTTCTATTATTTTCAAATTTAAGAAGCCTGCCATTTATCCCTTAATACAAGTCAATGGTAAACTCAGTTAATACACTTGACCTTCTTGGTAGGACAATAGAGTTTTATTCTGGCTAATGAGTTGCCCCAATTGGAGAAAAAATAAATACATTTCTAAAGCTGTATTTGATCACATCAGAGCCAAAGCTAGACATGCTGGCACCACCCAGTTGGATTTCTCCTCCTCTTTTTGTGAGAAAAGTCATTCTTCCTCTTCTCCCCTTACACACACACACACACACACACACACACCCTTAACTTACACAATCTTCTAGTTGTTTTATGTCCTTTGACTTAACTGCTTGAGCTGCAGAAATCAGACCAAGCAGAACCCAGGATTCTGGTTGGATTTAATTGCTTAGTCAAATATTTACAATAGAGCTTTTTACTTGGAATGTTCTTACAAGAAACTGTCCTAGCAAATTTGAACAGTAGATGTGTGCCTGCAAATAATAATAATGTAAGTTAATAATACAAATAATTTGCCCAGTTAATATGATTGGTTGATAGTTGCACTCTATAAGGGTCTAGAAACCCTGAAAAATGCTGATTAAATTGACAGTGAGGAAAAATTGCATCATATTTTAATGTTTCCAAGATCTACTAACCAAATTGATGTGAACAGGTAATGGGGTTGGAGAGGCTCTCTATTTATTAACTAATAAGGCCTACGGAGTGTTACAAATGGAAAGAGCCCTGAAAGGGAAAAATGATAAATAATATTCAATAACGAATTTACTATTTGGGGAAGTGTGGCGTCCAGTGACTTGAATGAGGATACAAATTACTATTCATCGGTCATCAGCTTCACAAATTGGCATTTATTACTTTTTTCTTCCTAAAAAATCCATTATTATCAGATAAATGGGAGCAGGGGAGAGGAGACAGTGGAGAGAAAAGAGACTTTTTTCTTTTATGCCTCTCAGGATTTTTTTTAACTTCATCTGTCAATCACAACTATAGTTGCTTATTCTAATAGAATAGAGAATATGAGAATAACTTAACAGTACAGCAGAAGAGAAAGCATAGGTTTTTCCTTTTCCACTTCATGGCTATTTTCTAGGAGATTCCTGCCCCCTCTTTTATTTTTTTCCATTTCACATATCTTTCTTTTATATATATTTAAGCTTTTTATTTTCAAATATATATACATGAATAATTTTCAACATTCACCCCTGCAAAACCTTTTGTTCCAAGTTTTTTCCCTCCCTTTCTCCCACTCCCTCTCCTAAAAGGCAAATAATCCAGTATATGTTAAACATATGCAATTCTTCTACATATGTTTCTACAAATATCATATTTCTCAAGAAAAATCAGATCAAAAAGAAAAAAATGAGAAAGAAAACAAACTGTGAAACAACAAAAAGAGTGAAAATACTATGTTGTGATCCACACCCAGTTTCCACAATCCTCTCTCTGGGTGCAGATGGCTCTCTTCATCACAAGACCATTGCAACTCTGTCCCCTCTTTTATCCAGATCTTTAGGTATTTTCATTATTTGGTCACATGATTTATTTCTTCATAATTTTACCTCACAGGCTTAGAAATTATGTCTCTGCTTCTCCATGGGTGGGCCCAAAAACTTAAAGTACAGGAACTATCTCATTGGATCCACAAGATAAGTCTGTCCAATTGACTTCCTGCCAAGATGGTTGCTTGAACAAGAGAAACCCATTTACCTCCTACATACTATCTCCACCAATATCCTGAAATTCACATCAGACTGAACAATGATCATGAAGTCCAATAAGAAACTACAAGAAATGATTTCTATCTCTACCCTGAACCAAAAGTCAATCACTGGCTCCCCTTTCTCTTACTCCCCAAAGATAGCAGTATAATTTGTTACACTGGGTGCTTGGAAGAAGCACTTTCCTTGAGAAAATCCCAAGTTGCTTAGAAAGACCAAAGGTACTAGAAAAGCTTCAGGATAAGGATCTTGGAAGCCCTGAGGATGAGCATCAGTGACTAGTACAGTGTCAAATAGACCAACCCAGTGCTATAGTGCTTGGACAAGACTAGCCCAAATCCAAGTACACTGAGATCCCTAAAATTCTATCTTGAGATGCTGGAGAGCAACTTGAAGATATAGCATTCTGAACTTTAAAAATCCCGGAACTCTGGAACCTGGAAGATGCAGACAAATACAAGAGCCAAGGGAAGCCAGAGTGAATTTAAACAAAATCAACCCTCCTGTCAAAAAGCACAGCATACAGAAAGCCCTAGTTAAAGAATGAACAGTGGAGAAACAAGTAAATCAAAGAGAACATTATCCAATGTCAAAAAATATTGCAAATCTAATTCCATAATAATTAACTGTAAGCAGAGACTCAAGGAAAAAATGGATTTTTGACAAGGAATATATGAATACCCAGAAGAAATTATTTATATGTGTATATATTAACAGACAGACATACATACATATATTCTCTTCATGAAACAATTGGAAGAATAGGTAGCTTGAAAGAAAAAGTGATAAGCCTTTGTCAAGAAATATAACACTTGAAAACTAATATAGACTAAACAAAAATCAATGACTCCTTGAAACAGACATATTGAAACAAATCAAAAGATTGAAAATTAGAAGAAAATGTAAGATATATTTTAAAGTTCATGGAAAACAACTCAATCAGATTCCCTGAAAATCATGATTAAAAAATTTATAAAGGAAAACTATCTAGATATATCAGAATCAGAGGACAAAGATAGAAAGATTTCATTTATTACCTCCTGAAAAGAATCCAAAAAAGAAAAAACCCATGAATAGCAGAGCCAAAATCCAGAGTTCTCACACATATACAAAAAGACACTATAAACACCTAGATATCAATACTTAAAGTATTAAGACAAGATTCAGCATTATACAAAACCCAGCAGTTTCTAGTAAAAAATAGAGAAGAGCTTTGAAAGCGCTGTTCTCAAGCTTGTTCTCAGGCAAAAGATGTGGATTTACAGCCAAAAATAATTTACCCTGCAAAATTGAATATCATCCTCCATGGTACAAAATGAGAATTCAGTGAAATAGAAAAGTTTAAGGCATTTCTGCTGAAAAGGAAGTTTGAAATTTAAGCACAAAAATGAAGAGAAACTTAGAAAGATAAACTTATTGGAAGAGATCATATGATAAGGTAGTGTTAATATTCTAACAGGCAAAGGAAACAAGTGTGTCTCTTAAGAATCTTAATATCTTCAAAGACTATTGAAGGGTTTAAATAAGAAAAAGCAATTATGTCCCTTATTTATCTTATTGATTTCCATGGCTTCCATTATCATTTCTCCACTCAAGTCTATATATTTGTCCTATTTTTTTCACTAAAATCCAGTATTTCATTTACAACTGGTTGCCTACCATTTCTCTCTGAATGTCAAATTTAGAACATTAAATTTGACATGTTCTAAAGTAAACTCATCATTGTTCCCCTACTACCTATTCCTCCTTCATGCTTCCCTATTTTTTTTATTAATAACTTTTTATTGACAGAACCCATGCCAAGTAACTTTTTTTACAACATTATCCCTTGCACTCATTTCTGTTCCGATTTTTCCCCTCCCTCCCTCCACCTCCTCCCCCAGATGGCAAGCAGTCCTATACATGTTAAATAGGTCATGGTATATCCTAGATACAATATATGTGTGCAGAACCAAACAGTTCTCTTGTTGCTCAGGGAGAATTGGATTCAGAAGGTAGAAATAACCCAGGAAGAAAAACAAAAATTTACATTCATTTCCCAGTGTTCTTTTTTTGGGTGTAGCTGTTTCTGTCCATCCTTGATTAATTGAAACTGAGTTAGATCTTCTCTTTGTTGAAGAAATCCACTTCCGTCAGAATACATCCTCATACAATATCGTTGTTGAGGTATATAATGATCTCCTGGTTCTGCTCATTTCACTCAGCATCAGTTCATGTAAGTCTCTCCAAGCCTCTCTCTATTCATCCTGCTGGTCATTTCTTACTGAACAATAATATTCCATAACATTCATATTCCACAATTTACTCAACCATTCGCCAATTGATGGGCATCCACTCAATTTCCAGCTTCTAGCCACTACAAACAGGGCTGCCACAAACATTTTGGCACATATAAGTCCCTTTCCCTTCTTTAGTATCTCTTTGGGCATGCTTCCCTATTTTGTTTAAGTCACCATTATCTGCCCAAGCATCCCGTTTCACCATCAGAGGCATTTTTTTTCCTTCCACTCTCTCCATATCAAGTAAGTTACTAAATTCAGTTTATTCTATTTCCATGATATATTTTACATACACTTCTCCTTTCCTATTCTTTTCACAACAACCAAGTTAACCTTCCAAATGTATGAATCTTATTGATGAAGTCCCTTGCTTTAAAACCTTGAGTTTCTCTCTATTGTATATCTTCTCTTGCACTATTTTGTTTAACTCTGATTTTCCCAGCCTTTACCTAACAGTTGAATTTTTGAACTCAAATTTAGTGTTATGCATTTATTATTAAATAAGTATATATTCTGTGTCTTTCTTTAATCCATTAATGAAAATGTTGAATAGAAGAAAACCAATTATAGAATAGAATAGAATTTTATAGCACTCCACTAGACATTTCCTTTCAGAAAAGTATAAATATTTAATTCACTATTCTTTGATAATCTGTTATTGAACCAATTTTAAATTCATTAACTTTACCATGTTCCTATCCACATCCTTATAGGTTGTCGGCATTAATATCATGAGAGTCTTTATTAATTGCCTTGCTGAAAATATAGGCATATTTTATCTATAGCACCTCCCTAATCTACATTATAGTAATACTCAAAAAAAAAGGAAATGATAGTCATAACTAATTCTTGATGATCCAGCTGATTTGTAGTGATCTTCACTTCCCTTTCCAAGTGTTCACAAATCTTCCTCTAAAATATATGTTTTACTGTATGTATATGTGGGCATAGATAGATAGATAGATAGATAGATAGTGTTTAACATATACTTTAACATATTTAACATGCATTGGTCTACCTGCCATCTGGGGAGGAGGGGTGCGAGGGAAGGAAGGGGAAAGCTGGAACAGATGGTTTTGCAAGGTTCAATGCTGAAAAATTACCCATGCACTTATCTTGTAAATAAAAAGCTATAATAATAATAAATAAAATATATGTTTTATATATTTTAACATGCTTAACATATATTGAATTGCTTGCAATCCAAGGGAGGAGATGAGGGGAAGGGGAAAATCTGAAACACAAGGCTATGCAAAAGTCAATGTCAACTTATCCATGCATATAAAATAAAAAGCTTTATTAAAAAATAAAATATATGTTTTAGCATTTTGTTATATCAACTACATCAATAATGGTTCAAATGAGTTATTCAAGGTCCCCAAGAATATTGGCCCCCTGAGCTAATGAACATCTCCTTTGATGTTCAGCTCCCCAAATTCTGCTCTAGTGCCACTTTCATCAAGCTTTCTCTGATATCCTATCTAGAAGTCATCTTTTTGAAAATTTAGAGGGCACTTGCCCATTTTCAATCTTGCAGTGCCCCTCTTGTTTTTCACAACTTTTTAAAATATCACTGATAAACAATGTTCACATCCATAAATTTTTTTGATATCCTGGAATACAGTTCATATGGAATTGATGCTTGAAAGATAGCTTTTTGAATTTTTAGTTTTTAAAATAACCTCACTTATCTTGGGTCTCATTCCCTGTTATCATTTTTATTGCCTATTTCTCTTGGGAACCTCGATCTAAATTTCAGATATTCAGCACTGGGCACTTATATCTCTGAAACGTTAGATCCTAGCAACAATCACACTCATTTATGCAAATAAACAATCTAAAGATCTGAGTGATAATGTAACAAGATATGCAATATAACTTTTATTCATTCAACAACTATTTATTAAATACTTTTTTGTGTAAAGAACTGAATTAAAGGCTAGAAATAATACAAAGATAATTTTAAACATAGTCTCTGCTCTTACAGAGCTTGCAATCATTTAGTATTAAGGATATGGGAAGATGAGGGTCTGGGAATAGCATCAAAATGTTATCCTCAGATAATCTCTCACCATTACCCCTGGTAATTTAGTCTTACAATAACTTTTTTATTGACAGAACCCATGCCTGGGTAATTTTTTACAACATTATCCTCACTTTTGTTCTGATTTTCCCCTCCCTCCCTCCACCCCTTCCCCAGATGGCAAGCAGTCCTATATGTTGAATATGTCTCAGTATATCCTAGATACAATATATGTGTGCAGAACTGGACAGTTCTCTTGTTGCACAGGGAGAACTGGATTCAGAAAGTAGAAGTAACCCAGGAAGAAAAACAAAAATGCAAACAGTTTACATTCATTTCCCAGTGTTCTTTCTTTGGGTGTAGCTGCTTCTGTCCATCATTGATCAATTGAAACTGAGTTAGGTCTCTTTGTCAAAGAAATCCACTTCCATCAGAGTACATCCTCATACAGTATCGTTGTTGACGTATATAATGATCTCCTATTTCAGCTCATTCACTCAGTTCATGTAAGTCTCTCCAAGTCTCTCTGTATTCATCCTGCTGGTCATTTCTTACTGAACAATAATATTCCATAACATTCATATACCACAATTTACCCAGCCGTTCTCCAATTGATGGACATCCATTCATTTTCCAGTTTCTAGCCACTACAAACAGGGCTGCTACAAACATTTTGGCAAATACAGGTCCCTTTCCCTTTTTTAGTGTCTCTTTAGGGTATAAGCCCAGTAGTAGCACTGCTGGATCAAAGGGTATGAACAGTTTGATAACTTTTTGGGCATAATTCCAGATTGCTCTCCAGAATAGTTGGATTTGTTCACAACTCTACCAACAATGCATCAGTGTCCCAGTTTTCCCGCATCCCCTCCATCATCATTATTTTTTCCTGTCATCTTAGCCAATCTGACACGTGTGTAGTGGTATCTTAGAGTTGTCTTAATTTGCATTTCTCTGATCAATAGTGATTTGGAACACTTTCATATGAGTGATAATAGTTTCATTTTCATCATCTGAAAATTGTCTGTTCATATCCTTTGACCATTTATCAATTGGAGAATGGCTTGATTTCTTATAAATTAGAGTCAATTCTCTATATATTTTGGAAATGAGGCCTTTATCAGAACCTTTAACTGTGAAGATGTTTTCCCAGTTTGTTACTTCCCTTCTAACCTTGTTTGCATTAGTTTTATTTGTACAAAAGCTTTCTGGTAATTTAGTCTTAAAATTTACCTTATGGCTATAACCTTTCATAGAATTTTTTTTTCTCTTTGTAATCTTATGGATTTTATCTTATCCATTTAAAAGCATATTTTGAAAAGGGGCTTTACTAGATTGCCACAGAGATCTACAACTTATACCAAAAAGGTCAAAAAAGCCCTCTAATTAGAATATAAACACTTACCTTACTGGCTTTAGGGCCATCAGTTGCAAATAATAGGTAAAACACAGAGATCATATGTAATACATGTTGGGGCTATAAAGTTCAAGTTACACATGTTCCACTGGTGGGTATTATTCAGTGACATGCAATTATTCACCCATTATCTTTGGAATATCACAAGATGATTTGGTCACTGGCTGCATGATTTGGCACTTTTTTCAGGAACCATTTATCAATTCTGTTGTATCCACATCTCTTGTGAATATATTGATATATTAATCACTAGCCTTACTCCTAGTTCTGGACCCATGGATAGTTCAGGCTGAATGGGCCTATTTTCAGTACCTAAAAAGTTAGGCTCTTTACTGCTTTATGAGACAATGCAATCCGTAGTCATCCACCATGATCCTCATCAATAGTATTTACTGTGCATTCTTTCTCAATGTCAACCTTGGATATCAATTTTTTCCTTCCTAACTTGGATACCAAATGATGAGTAGGATGCTCTCTCAGAAAAACCTGGGAATTCCATGAGTTCAAGCAAAGTTAAATGTACTTTATACAAAGTAATAGCAGTGTTGTGGGATGATCAACTATGAATGACTTTACTATTTTCAGTAATACAATGATCCAAGACTATTTTGAAAGACTTATGATGAAAAATTCTATCCATACCCAGAGAAAGTACTGAATATAGACTGAAACAATACTTTTGTAAACTTTATTTTTCTTGATGGTTTTTTTTGGGGGGGGTGGAAATCTATGTTTTATTTTGGAACATGACTTTTATGAAACTGTTTTGTATAACATCAAATGTGCCTTCTCAATAGATCTGGGTGGGGAGGAAGGGAGAGAATCTATAACTCAAAATACACATGTACGTATGTCGCACACACATTGCACACACATAATGATATTTAATGGAAATTCCAATGGCAAATTTATGGTGACTATGCTAAATATCACCGCAATCTATGGGTATTATTAGAAAACAAACTATGTCAAGTGCTCATTCCACAATGAAGAAATGATATATTCTAACTAGCAGTCACTCAGTGTCTGATTTGACTTGAAAGTACAGTCTTGTTACTCTCCAGCTACCTCCTAATATTTTATGGAAACTTAGAGGTATCTATCTAGATTATCTCTATAAAATCTCTGATAGCTCTCATATTCAGTATTAAAAAATTGCCATATTATCAAATCTATTCTGTTATAAGAGACCATGTCTGAATCAATAGATGTTAAGTATAATATGATTGCCCAATCATAATGACTGTGTAACTTGTGATCCAATCTTCTTTAATTTCTTAAGTCTAAAAGGAGCTTTCTGGAAATTTATTATTATATAAAATTATTATTATATAAAAAATTATTATATAAAAATTGTGGTGGAGTAAAAAAATCTTTAATCTAAACTAACTTGGCATAAGTTCCCCAAATTTCCAAAATCTAGAATGGTAAAGTATGAAGAAAAAGATAGGAAAAGAATTGCAAAAAAGAATTTGAAATGGAATAGTGACCACTACAATTCTATTATTAGTTTCATAGTGGCCATTAGTACTGTTCAAAGTTCAACCTTCTTTACTATCAGCTCCACCAATCAAAATCTTACCAATCTTTCCTGATCCTATTCAAATTCTACTTTCTTTTTGATAGTTTATCAAGTGTTCCTTCCCTCCTTGAACTATAGCATGTGTACTCTTAATTCATATCACCATGTGTTAAATCTATCTGTGTATGCTTCTCCTTATCTAGGCTGGTCCTAAGTAACTAATGGGAATTATGGTAAGAAGTAATTATTTTAAAAAATTATTTGTGTAGCATTGTGTAGCAAGAATAATGACAAAATTTCACATACTTTCTGTTTCTCTTGATTTTCACGTATGTATTTCAAAGTTTCTGTACTTGTCTTTTCATCAGGAATTTGTTGGAAGTCCTCTACTTCATTAACAATTTATTCCCCATTCCTCTGTAAAATTATATTTAGTTTTCTAGGTAAATATTCTTAGTTGTAAGCCTATATCCTTTGCTTTCTGGAATATCATATTCCAAGCTCTCCATTCTTTTGAAATTATGGCTGCTAAGTCATGTGATACTGACCATAACTAGTTGGTACTTGAATCTTTCTGTTTTCACATTCTCCTCTAGCTCTAAAAATTATGAACAATTCTTGAAGCTAGTGTGTAGTTGGTAATTGTCAATGCTATAAAATTACCCATGCATATAACTTCTAAATAAAAAGCTATAATAAAAAAAAAAGAAAAAAAAGAAACATGGTGTGTAGGATTTTTTTTTTGGTTGTTTCTTTCAAGTAGTTCAATGAGTCTTAAATTCTTTCTCCTCAATTTGCTATCCAGATTAGTTATTTTTGCCATGGGACACCTTATATTGTCTTCTGTTTTCTCCAATCTTTTGACTTGCTTTGAATATTTCTTGTTGTCTTGTGAAGTTGCTGATTTATATTTGATCCAACTAATTTCCAGGAAATTTGTTTTTTGAATATAGTTCTGTATCACTGGTACCAAGCTTTATCTCCCTAATTCTTTTTTCCAATTTTCACTTCTTTTTCTAATTCTTTCTTCCAGTGCTCTCATTTGATTTAAAAAATAATTTTAAAGCTTTTTCTCCATCTCTTCCTTCATCCTTTCCAGGCATTTTACTTGAATTTTTGCCTAAGCTATATTTTCCCTTAAAGTTGTGATTGTAACTATTTTGGATCATTCTCTTCTCTTGGGTTATGTATTAAGAGTTTCTTCTTTTTCCTTTGCTAATTTTTTCAGCCTATCTTCTGACTTTGGACATTGTATTAAGCCAACTTCTGTTGTACTAGTTGAAGAAATATCTGGTCTCATACAATACTCATTACATACAATTAAATGCTCATAATTACTAGTTTCATACAATCCTAGCTATGATGCCCAAACCTTGGGCAAACTTAACTTTTGTTTGCCTCAGTTTCCTCATTTGTAAAATAAGGATAATAAAAGTAGCTACCTCTCAGACTTGTATTCTCTTGAATCTTGTTGTTCCTTTCTTGATATATTGAAGGTTCAATATTTCAATAATTCATTATGTTAAGCAGCTAATTGAGTGAGGAAGACTGTCTAAGATACTTCCCAGCTAAATGCCTCAAGGTAAGTCTATTCTTTCAGTTTTGACCTCCTCATCTGTATAACAGAGATAATATTAACACCTACCTCACAGAATTCTTAAGAACATCAAATGTAATAAGAGCTATAAAGTGCTTTGCAAACTTGAAAATAGTTATATGAATGTTAAGTTTTATTGTTATTATCCATGTGGGTGGGCAAATCCCTTTGCTAATTCAGGTCAAAACCTCATGCCAAAACCTTTTATCACCTGGTGACCAACATTCTGGTGCTGAGCCCTTTCCAAATTTAAATTACATGTCTGTCATCAATCCCATGATTGAAATCCTTACAGCTCAGTAGGAGTGGGGGAGCTTGCTCTCTGCAGGCAAAACTTTCAAGAACCCAATGAAATCCCTTATATCCTGATGAAACATTGCAGTAAGGCTTCAGAAGAGGTGATATGTTATCATTATTATTATTATATAACATTTAGATAATGCTTTAGAAAAATACATTAATGACAAGGAAAACATTTCCACTATGGCCTTGTAACCATCTATTATTTTTGATGTTGTCTTATAATTTATGTTTAATTCTCAATTCATGTGTATCTTTCTTCTCTTAGCACTTTGAAGTAGAAAATCACCGTAGGAAGTTCCTGTTTTCCATGAAGATCTTTTTCCCCCACCCCACCCTCAGCTCTGTCTTCAAAATAAGGCTTTTCATCATTGAGAATGAAAACACAGCAGGGCCCCATCAAAAGTCATGTCACTTGAAGTCATAATACTTCTTATTTCAGTGGGAACCAAACTTTGGAGAAATTCAAATCTCAGGGTAAAAAAATCAGCTCCAGACTTTTCAGCATTAGCTGGTTCAGAGAGCCCCTCTCCAAGGGCAGGCTAACAAATGTATAACAAGAGCCTATCTGAAAAAAAGGGCAGTTTACTTGAACAGAGTGCCAGATGTGGAGTTAGGATGACTCATCTTCCTGGGTTTAAATCCAGAGTCAATCCCATACTAACTGTGTGACTCTGGGCAAGTCACTTAATCCTCTTTGCTCAGTTCCCTCATCTGTAAAATAAACTGGAAAAAGAAATGGCAAACCACTCCAATATTTTTGCCAAGAAAACCCCAAATAAACTCACAAGTCAGACACAAATGAAACCCCCCCAAAAAAAACCTAAATAACAACTGAACTGTGAAAAAATTATGCACTTTTCATTAATCTGCACTATTAACATTTCTTACATCATATTCCTAAGTTTAGGCAATTAAAATAATAAATCAAGTTTTAAATTGTAAACTGTTGTTGATTTTTGAGTACTCTATTGAAGATTTAATAATCAATTCTCAGGAGCCAGTTTAAATTGGTTCCAGTACATCCATGCCCCTTTCCCTCCTTGAGAATTCTGAGAACTAAGAAATTTAATAAGTTATAGGAAAAAATGCTTCCTAATTGAGTTCATTTTTATCCAGAATCCCTCCACAAAGGCTTACTTGTCTGTTTCATGATTGTGTTTAGGTGACTCTACACCAATGGAGTTTGTAAGTTCAGGCAAGTTCTACCATGCTGTAAGTATTCAAGTATGGTCCTGATAGTAAATTAAGAATCTCCAAAGATGAACCTATTTCCTCCATATAGTACAGAGATTCATTACCACAAATATAGATAGTCACTTTGTGATGAATGCTATAGCCAACCAACCCATGAAATAAACTGGAAAATCTTATACTGAGTTCTTTCACTTCCAAAAAGACAGGGGCAGAGTAGCAAGAAAGGGATCAAGGATGCTAACAATCACCCATTTTTAAAATAATTTATAAAGTTTAACAGCTATTGGTACTCTGCATGTAAGAAACTTATCTAATGACCAGTGAATAAATATATGACTGAAGGAACTATTTCATATCAATCCTAACATTTTCATAATAAATGAAGACTGAAGGAATTTTCTGCTGAAAGGAAGGATGGCTCACAGGTTATCCTTAGAATAGCAAATAAAGAATCTAGTTCAATTAATTTTATTATGCCTCCAAAGGCATAATAAATATAATTTCATGGTATATTTGATTATTTCATGTTATAGTGTTCACATTACTATGAAAATAATGGTCACTTATGTAACAATGTATATTGCAAAGTATCAAAATGAAGAAAAATTCTATGAAGAATTTTCTAAGATTCTCCAAATTAAATCAATATGTGCTTTTTAGAACAAATGACTTCAATGAAAGAGTGGAAGCAGGTAAAACTATTAAAAAATTTATTGGAAACTATTTACCAGGAGTAAGGAATAAAAATACACCAAAGACTAGAAGACTATACAGAAGTCTTTAGTAAAAGAACCAGAAAGCTCTGTAGACATGGTAATGATATTACAAAAAAATGAAATGAATTATAATAGACTCCTTGCTAATGTGGGAATCTTGTCTGTGCCTGTCAGACAACCAACTTATAAGCAAACAATAAAATTAGTACAGAACTAGAAGAAAGAATAAAAATTAGAAAATGATATGGCACACAATGAAAACTACTCCAACTTGACCTACACAAAGAAGTTATTGATGTATGATGATTCAAGACAAATCCAAAAGCTACATAATAAAAAATGAATTCTGAGTGTGATTAAAGCATAATTTTTTTTGCTTTATTTTACTTCCTTCTTTTGGCAACATGGCCATTATGAAAATAAGTTTTACATGACTTCACATGTATAATTGATATAATATTTTTTGCTTTCTAAATAGGTGGTTGAGGGACTAGAGGAAGAGAGAGAATTTGGGATTCAAAATTTTTAAAATGAATAATAAAAATAAATAAGCATTTAGAAAAAAAGTTAATGATATACAAAATGGGATATGGACAGAAGAAATTACATAGACACTATTTACAATAAATTTATGTAAAGTTCAGCTTGTTTAAATGAACTACCTTAATAAAGATACCTTCAAAAAGCCTTAAAAGTAACTTAGTTAGTGAACACTGAATGTACTTGCAAAGCTGAGAGATATGACACCCAGGGACAAAATTAACTTAGTATATAAATCCATTTGTAAAATCTTACGGTATCATATTATAAAACAGGAAAAGATCAAACCACCCAATGAAAGCCTACAGAGAGACCCAACTAAAAAAGCCAACTTGAATGCAGTTAAAGATGAAACTGGAAAAAAGGAATATAAATAAATGAACATGGAAAAGATTTTTAAAGATTTTTGTTTTTAAAACTCTCTTCACAGCATCAAAAAGATTAAGTAATCAACTTTGGACATTAACATTACAATCCCTCACATCACTTTGAAAGGATAAAAGATTGCATTGAATTGATAAATCCAAAGATCTAAGCTTTCGGGACTAAACATTATTTGACAAAAACTGGAAAATAGTATAGCAGAAACTAGGTACAGATCAACATCTCACATCATATACTAAGATAAAGTCAAAATGGATACATGATTTAGACACAAAGACCAAAAGCAAATTTGTAGAGCACAAAATAGTTTACCTACCTGATCTATGCATAAGAGAAGCATTTAGGACAAAGCAATATATAGCGGGCATTCTGAGATGTGAGATTAATAATTTTAATTTTATAAAATTTAAGTTTTTGCACAAACAAAACTAATGCAATCAAAAATTTGAAGGAAAACAAAAAACTGGAAGGGGGTGGAACTTCATAGCAAGTATCTCTGATAAAAACCTTATTTCTTAAATATAAGAAAACTGAGTCAAATTTAGAAGAATGTAAGTCATTCCCTAATTGGTAAGTGGTCAAATGATGTAAACAGGAAATTTTTAGATGAAGAAATCAAAAGTATCTATTGCATATAAAAATGCTACAAATCACTATTGATTAGAGAAATGATAACTAAAAAACCCAAGGTACCACTTCACATCTATCAGATTCCCTCTCTTCCTTCCTTTTTCTATTCTCTCCCTTTCTCTTGATACATCTTTTATCAAATGATAAATGATAGAGGAGTTGGGGGGGAAACTGAGACAACAATACATAGTTGGGGGAGTTGTTAATCTATTCTGGAGAGCAATTTGGAACTATACCCAAAGGGCTATTAAACTGTCATACCTTTTCATCCAGCAATACCACTGCTAAGTCTGTCCCAAAGACATTAAAAAATGGGGGAGGTGGGGAAGAGGACCTATTTATTCAAAAATATTAATAACAGCTTTTCTGTAGTGACTAAGAATTGAAAATTAAGGGATGTCCATTAACTGGGGAATAGTTCAACAAGTTATGTCTATGATTATAATGAAATATTGTTGTACTACAAGAAATGACTGACAAGATGTTTTCAGAAAAACCTGGAAAGACTTGCCTGAACTGATGATATAGAGTGAAGTGAACAAGACCAGGAGACTACAGTACACAGTAAGAGTAGTATTGTATAATGAGCAATTGTAAATCAATGGGCTATTCTCAGCAATCTATTCATAGAAAACAATCCCAAAGGACCCATGATGAAAAATGCTATTCACCACCAGAAAATGAACTGATAGCATCTAAATACAGACCAAAGCATAATATAAATAGATAGATAGATATAGATAAATACATATAGATATAGATAGACAGGCATTTATATCTACATTTTATATGGTACTGAAGAAAACAAAAAATAAAAAAAAACAACTGGATTAGACCAAATACACATAATGTTGTATGTGCCACAATTTTAAGGTATTGAAAGATCAGTATGTAGGATATTTGAAAAAGGGAAAGAAATTAAATAACAAAAAAGCATCAGAGGGAATACCAAAAGCTACTTCTATGATTACTTTCCTCTCTCTCTAAAAATTTTATGACTCTTCCACATAAAGAGAAGGAATCCTTGTTGAAGGTATTAGTAGGGAACAGATAGGCTTTCTCAATACATATGTGACAGTAAACCACATCCTTCTATCACACATTCAAGTGTCTGGCAATTTAATGGTGTAAACCTGCTTCCAAGTCCCTAAGAGGGAATCTGGTGGGAAACAGAAGGAAGAGAGGAGGGACCTTGCTTTTCCTTGGGAAGAGGAGGATTTTGTGACCTTCTTCTTAGTCCTAAAGGCTCTACTCCTAAACTGTCCAGTCTATATCATGCCACCGAAAGCTACTTCACCTTGCAAAGTCCTTCTATCTAAGGACTTCTTATCCTGGAAGCATTTTCTACCCTTCAGCCCCTTTCTCTTATATTATCTTGGTCATTCCTACCAGAACCTTCATTTTAAGGAATATGTCCAAACTAGTCATGTCTTCATCCTCTTAAGGCTCCATTCTGACTCTACAGATTTTTCTCTACTAGGAGCCTGCCCATTAGGTCTCTCCTCCCATCACTGTCTCCTTGCTGCTTTTCAATTTCTTTTTAATTGTTTTCCTCCATTAGATCCTTGCATAGTGACCATCTTTCTGGGCACTGTGCTAAGCCCTGGGCATACAGAAAAGGCTAAAGACTGAGTCTGCCCTCAAGGAGCTAATTCCCAAAACTTAGCAGAGTACCTGGCACATAGTAAGTGTTTATAAGATGCTTGCTGATTTGTTGATTTTACAATGAAAAGAATTGGAGCATATGTGATTCAACTGTATTTATTATTTGTTGATTATAAAACAGACAAATTTTGCTATGGGAAAGCAAAACTTTGCCTTGAAGGCTCTTTTTGAATGGAGTGTTTGTCACTGGTATATCAAAATTATTCAAGATTCCTTAAAAAGATGTATGAACAGAATTTTGAACAATATTATGATCATAAACATCAGAGGAGACATAAAACAGAGGGATATGTGCTTGCCAAATGCTATCCTAATGAATGACATTCAGTACAAAGATCAAGTTCAAGAGGGAAAGAAGGCTTTTTTGAGCCTTATTTTCATGTATAAAATGAAATCTATATATAATACTAGCTTGTGACCCTAGGCAAGTCACTTGAACATACTCATTTTCCTCAGTTCTAAAAGGGAGATAATAATAGTACCTATCTCCCAACAAATGTCATATTTGTTAAGAGAAACTTTTCTCTTGATTCTCTTTCCTCCTTCCTATATTCTTCCTTCCTTCCTTCCCTCCTTCCTTCTTTCCTTCTTTCCCTCCTTCTTCCCCTCCTTCTTTCCCTCCTTCTCTCCCTCCCTTTCTCTCTCTCCCTCCCTCCCTCACTTCCTTCCTTCCTTCCTTCTGCTCTTTCCCTCTCTTCCTTCCTTTCCTTTCTCTATTCTCTCCCTTTCTCTTGATACATCTTTTATCAAGTCTCTGATAAAAAAACTGTTAATTTCAAATTATGCTTTTAAAAAAAAGTAAGTGAGAAACTCTTTAGCTGCAAATTCATGGCAATCATCATTTTGAATAGTTCTGACCTATCTGGCTCTTTGTTTCAAAGGCAATCATAATGAAAGAAGAATTTTCTTCGAGGTTTTGCTATAGAGCAGAATGAGCCTTTAAAAAAGGACAGCCTTGGTGTTTTTAATATCAGCACTGTTTAGCCTGTCCTTTTTTGTGCTCTTTTTGTATAGAATCTTCAAAGCTGTTAGGCAATTGGTTAACTTTCAGGTTTGATATTTCTAGTATGTGAAATCTCAGTCTGTGGTCAGAGAGCAGACTTCTATACATACTGTTTGCATAAAGCTGATTGCTAATAGGAATGACTTGAAAGCTGTAATTGTAGGGAATGATCTAGGATGTTCAAGTATGCTGGGTTTTTATATTCATTAATGTCAATTTTTTAAAAATTATTTATATTATATATTTATTCTTAGCTTTTGATTTTATGTGACTGTCACTTTCCAATATGTTTCTCTCCTTTCCTTCTCTCATAGCCCATTCCCCATAAAAAAAGAAAAAATGTTTAGCAAAACTATTCAACTATCAACCAAATGCAACATTATATTCAATATACCATACTCATAGTCCCTTCCTTTTTCTGTAAAAAAAGGGAAGGAGGTGACGTCTTCTCTTTCGGGCCATGTTTAGACATAATTTTTTGTCTGTTTGTTTACTTTATGCCATTATTCTTTTCGTTTACATTATTGTAGTTATTATATAAATTGTTTTCCTGGTTCTGCTTTTGTAACTTTGCGTCAGTTCACAAAAATCTTCCCAAAATTTTCTGTATATTCAATATTTTTTATAGCATAGTAAGGTTCCATTACTTGTTTGGCCAATCCCTGAATGATGGATATGTACTTTGTTTCCAATTCTTTGTTATTACAAAAAGTGCAACAAATTAAAAAAAAACACGTTCCTTTTCATTAATAATCTCCTTATAATATATTGTCTTCTGACAGACTTTTTAAATCTGCTCTTTCTACTGCCATGCATTTATTCATGTTTTCCTGTCTGTCTGGAATGCTCCCCTACTCCCCTTCCCCACCACAAACACTCTTTAAGGTTTAATTTCAGTGTCACCTGCTCCTCAAAGCTTTCCCCAATTCCTCTAACTGAAAGCAATCTTCTCCTTCTTGGAGCTCTCATAGCACTCACAACCTCTCCTTGACCTATCACTTAAATCACCTCCTCTGCACTCAGCATCATTCTAGTACAGCCCCTCATCACCTCTCACCTGGGCTATTATAACTGTTCAGTTGTTTCAGTCATGTCCACCTCTTCTTGACTTCATTTAGTTCTTTCTTTGCAAAGATACTAGAGCAAGTTTGCCATTTTCTTCTCTATCTAATTTTACAGATGAGGAAACTGAGGCAAACAGCGTTAAGTGACTTGCCCAGAATCACACAGCTAGTGTCTGTCCTTAGACTGAATGAAGATAAATCTTCCTGACTCTAGACCTGGTACCCTTTCCACCATACTACCTAGCAGCCCTGGATAATACAGTAAAATACTCCGCTAACTGTTCTTTCCCCCAAGTTTCTCTCCCCTCTTTAATCCATCTCCTGTCAGCTGCCAAAGTGATCTTTCTAAAGGGCAGGATTGATGGCATCCCTTGATCAATAAACTTCAATGGCTACTGAATGCGTGAAGGATAAGCAACTAGCTTCTCTCTTTAGCATTTAAAGTCCTTAGTGCTGGGGCTCCAACCCATCTTTTCAGACCGATTTCGTGACCAATGTTCTTTTTCCCTTCTTCAGCACACATGCTTGTTGCTTCTACTATGTGACATTCCATTTCCCAAGCTGTGTGCCTTTGTGGCTGCCTAAAGACTTCAATATTATCTTTTTAAAAATCCTCTTTCAAAAAAAAAAGCAAGGCTCAACTAAAGCATTACTCTCTATATTCTACTTTCCCTGTTCTTCTAGTCCTTAATTTTCTTCTCACCCCACACCAATTATTCTGGTTTTATTTTACTTATCTATATACTTGATGTCATCCTCCCCTCTCCCCACCAGTATAATGTAAACTTCTTGAAAGCAGGGGCTATTTTTCTACCTAAGCACATAGTAGGAACTTAAAAATGCTAGTTGAATTAATCCCATCCTCTAGATCTCCACTAGTTGCCAAGGGCTGGAAATGAGAAACATTTGTTAGGATGGACCTTTTTTCCATTTTATTTTAAACTTGGCAAACCTTGAACAAATGCCAGCTCCTCATCATTTTTCAGGCAGGTGGATTGTACTTTTAAGGCATGTTCTGTTGTGACAGTAAGTCTCCAGGGACCTTAACACATCTGAAAGAAATTTATTTCTGCCCATGAAATAAGAAAGGCGTGAGGGATGCTTCCTAATGACTATTCCTGTGGGGCTGGAGCACTAGTTTACATAATCTTATTCCTGGGAAGAATGTACAGGTATACAGGAGAGGGAAGCAGAAGAGGAGAAGCACATCATTTTCTTTCTTTTTTGGTATTTGGTATTCTTTCTTTATTTGGTTAAAGACTCATAACTTTCCTTCGCTGGAGTTCTTTGTTATATGTCCTTGTGACTCCTCTGATGTACAATCCCCATGGTGAGTTCAATCCATGGTACTGTTGCATTAATTGTTTAGTAATTAGAACTGTTTAATCATTGTTTCCATACATTTGTAGAGAAAGAAAAAAATGTACCACTATTTGTTTTGATCAAAGAAAGTAATAAAATAGTAAAACAATCTAGAACCCTAAGTGTGAATCCAAGAGGTACAGAATCTAGTTAATCTAACTTTATAAATGGTTTTTGAAACCCATTTAGCAGGCACAAATTTCATATGACTCCCCAGAACTCTGGTTTTTTCATTTATAATATTCCTTATTGTCATATTTTGGAGTGTGTTCTTGGATTGAAGTTCAAATGGTGAGATTCAGAAGGAGAATCCCAAAGGATTGGAGTCACAGATCATTGTTGTGAGGTATCTCAAAAAGAATTTGCAGGTTTGAACCCATCTCCAAGCCAGGGGGCAAAGTTTATTGTAATTATAATGCCAAATGAAATGGGCTAAGTTCCAAAGGGATTTAGTAAAGAACCGGGAGAAAGAAAATAAATTTATAGGACAAAGTTAGATCAGAGCTTCATGTTACTTATTCGATAATTTTATCGCTTACTGGTAGGTTTGAGGGGTGATCTATTCACTATTGTCTCAGAAACTTGGTTAGTACTAACCAATAGATTATCTGACAATCAGTAATGTTTGTAAGACTATCCTAAGGCCGGAAGACTTTAGAATCATTGACAGACAGATTTGTAAACTGAGTAAAGACACTCTCATGGAAATACAACCTTAAACTATACCTTAATTGTGATTTGAGATGTTATAATAAGTAGAGCTATAGCTTTAAAAAACAAAAAGTTGCAAGTGTTGATCCCCTCCTGTTTACTACCATCTCTTAATTAGCATTTAAGTACATTTTTAAAAGGCAATTTATTCTTTTATTTCTAGGATAGATTTCCATGATTAGAATATTTCCCGACTCCTCCAAACAATGGGAGAAAAGACAGGGGGTGGGAGGAAGGCTTCTGTGTTCAGGCTATTTAATCTGGCGTTTTGCAGTTTATTTTTACTTTGCACTCATTTTATTGATAAACACTTTGTTAGATGGGAGATGTCCTTTCAAAAGAGATGGTTATAAACCTCTATTTGCTTTTTCTTACTCTGGGAGTTTCTGATTGTTTTTCTGGTTAATACTGTCCCACACAATTTGTTTGAACAATAGCACTCTGAAGTCGGGGACCTCAGGATCACTGCTATATTTTCCCTAGAAGTTGTACCCCATCACAAAGCTCTAAGTTTAAATGCCGTTTGTGCTACTCACTACTTGTATTTCTTTGAGCAAATAGACTCTCCTCTGTAGCCCTCAGTTTCCTTATCTGTAAAATGAACATGTTATAGGTGACGTCTGAGTTTTCTTGCAACTTTAGATCTATGATTTTGACCGGGAGGGTGGGGGCTGAGAATCAACTACTTTGAAGTGGAACAAAGCCCTGAATTCTTAGCCAGCATTTATAGCTTTAAGGTTTGCAAAGCATTTTACATTGAGGGCAGCTAGATGTCCAGATTATTGCAAAGAAAGTACTTTGCAAATTTTAAAGCATTTATGTACATCTGAGTTATTATTATTGTAGGCATATGGATATTTATGTGTCCAGCTGTATGAGGCAGTCTGCTAAAGAAGCCCATGATATAAACATAAATGAATGACTGAATGAATAAATAAATAAATAAACAAATAGGATAGGAAACCCTCCTTCTTCAAGGATAAGGGAAACTCTAAGAAGCAGTGGGTATTAGCTACATGGAGAAAGTTCAGCCTCTCTGATTCCTACTGTACATGTAGTTATATATTTCTTTTAGGTTTTAGGGAGGATGAAGTGATAACCCTGAGGTCCCTGGCCTTGGGAGTGCTGTAGTTCTACTGGCTGTCAGATAACAATCTGTTGGTCAATAATCCTAAAATCCCCTGGCCTTCAGAGTGCTATAGTTCCACAAACATTACTGACTGTCAGTTGGTCAATAATCCTGAGGTCCCCTAGCCTTGGGAGGGCTGTAGTTCAATGGCTGTCAGATAACAATCTGTTGGTCAATAATCTTGAGATCCCCTGGCCTTGAGAGTGATGTAGTTCCATAAATGCTGGCTGTCAGATGACAACAAAGTTTCTAAGACAATAATGAGGTACATATTTCAGATCATTCCTCAATCCACCTGTAAAACCATAAAATTAGCATATCAGTGACATAAAGCATCCATTCTCTCTAATTTTTTCCTATAAATTTATCTTCTTGCTCCTGGTTCTTTGCTTTGCTAAATTCTTTGGGAATTTAGTCCACTGTTAGCAGTATAATAAATCTTTGCCCCTTAACTTGGAGACAAAGTGAGTTTGTGAATTATTTCGCTATAGCTTCAACACCAACCTGGGGACCCTAATATTGTTGGGGTCTTTTTCACCTGATGAGTGATAGGAATTGTACCTGTAATTTCATTGATATAGGGAATTCCTCAAAGGAAGAAACTCCTTCTACCGATGCAGAATGACACCTTCTGTGCAATATATAGTCTGGAGCCATTGAGAAAAATTGCCTAGAGAACTGAGAAATTAAGTCCCTTGCTTAGAGTCTCAATCTTTGTGTCTACATCATTGTTGTCCAAGCCAAGAGCCAAGCTCAAAGAACTAGTCTCTATCTATATACTTCACTATGGACAACAATAAAGCAGACACAAAGATTATGTCTCCATGATGTCAAAATAAAAAAAGTTGATTTAATTTTAATTTTCAGTAAATTGTATAGCTTTGTAATCATAGCCAAAGATATATTGTTAAATGTGAGGATTGGGGGAGGATTTGGTTCTAAAACAGTATCACAGAGTGGGAAAAGCATGAGAATTATATGCAGAAGGCTTGATTCAAATCTACAGTTTGCTGTGTATTAGCTGTAGGATCTTGGACAACTAAATTCAATTCACAATCATTTACTAAGTGTCTACAACACGCCAGCATACAAAGATAAAATTGAAAATAGTCCATACCCTCACGGAACTTACTTTCTACTGCAGGACAACATTTATATAGATAATTACAAAATGCAAATTGAAAAATAAAGTTGTTTTGGAAGGGGAGTACTGATAATTGAGGGGATCAGGAAAGGCCAGGCTGAGTGTGATGAATAGCTCTTGAATGGAGTTAAGGCAGTCTAAGAACTGGAAATGAGGAGAGAAAACATTCTACTTATCCTTCCTGGAAGAGTTTTTATCTACAGATATAATGGAGCTGATGTAGCAAATATGGTGCCATATAATGTGCTTTAGGAGAAGCACCACATGTTGGGATTTAGTCATGTGAAGAATTCACAATGTTCCTTCTCTTTGGTAAAAGGTAGGCTTATTTAGGGGGAAAGGTTACATACAAAATAAGAGGTACAAATAGATACCAGGAATGGTAAATATGAAATAGGACTGGGAGAGCATGGAAAGGGGTTGTATGGAGACGTCAAGTTCCCTAGTGAAACTTGCCATTTACCAGGAGAAAGGGGATTCTCCATGAAGTCGGAGCATGCCCTTAGCTGGCAAGCTAAATCTTGAGAGAGACTTAGCACCCGTGGGAGCCATAAAGAGGAGAAGTGGGTTAAGGGGAAACACTATGGTATGGGGGAAGGATAGGGGGAAAGGCACCCAAGACAGAGTGCCTTTGTGGACTGACCCAAATGAAAGCACTAAAGAAGCCATGGCCATAAACTGTTTTATAGAGAAAATTTAGCTTCAGAAACTTGACATAATTTGGATTTTTCTGACTGGATTATCTCCACTGAGGATGGGACCATAGAACTAATTTTTTATTAATACTTCATTTTCTTTCTGTCCACCACATCCACCATTCAGGACCTCATCAGACAGTTTCTTTATCTGTAGAATAAGGAATCAGAAACAAGGGATATCTAAGGACTCTTTCAGCTTTAATTTCTAGGATTCCAAATGCCTTTTATTTTGTTTGGCTCTGAGAAAAAGGGAAAAGGAAGAAATAGAGGAAGGAAGGAATGTAGGAAAGGATTCAGATAAAAACACGTGGAGGAGGTGAGGGAAGAAATCAGGCTGGGCAGTATGGGTCATGAATAAGAGCAGGGTGATGGGGCTCCTTTTTTCCCCTGTGCCCCCCACTTCCTCCTCTTTATAGCTGGGTCCTGCAGGTGTTCAAAATAGGAGGGGAGGAAGTAGGGACTGAAAGCATTTCCAAGAGCCCTCAAGCTTTTACCCGTCATGGGAAGTTCACACTGTTACTCAAGCTGTGGTTTGCCTATGAATACAAATACCTCAAAATCCTTTTAAACAGACTGAACCAGTGAGCCTTGGAGAGATTTGCATTATTGGACTATTGTGAAAAATAAAACTGACAACGAAGGTCTCCAACAGCTGAAAAATACTCACTGACCTGGCAAATAACATATGTACCACAGGGGTTCATTGCTAGGAAGATAGCTCTGTAAAATGCCAGAAAGGCAGAGAATTACTAAGAGTCGTATTTGAAATGGAAAAAAAAAGGTCTTGACACCTGCTTTCCCATAAGAGATATAGCAGCTTGGGAACAACAACAAAAATGAAAAGGATAATTTGCATCATTGCCTCTCATTGCTTGACTTTTATCAGTTGTGTGGAGTGTCTTGGTCAGGGTTCCATTGCCAAAATAAATCATAGAACGAAGAATTAGAAAGGGTTTCAGAGGGCAATCAGTCCAACTCTCATGTTTTACAGATTGGGAAACTGAGGCACAGAGATTTGATCAAGAACAAAGTATGTTCTGATCTGCTCTTCCAAAGTCAAGCTGTTGCATCTGCCCCTCAAGGCTCCAGGGCATTTTTTGAGAGGGGGAGTTGTTTTCTTAATGCTTTCAAGTTCTTACCATGTAAGAACTCCCCCAAGATTCTCCCCTATAAATCTCAGTTTCTAAACAGCCTTGATCCTACCATGTTCACATCCAGATGGGGCCTGACTGCTGACCTGGGATCTCAAAGATGCCTCCTTGACCTTTGGGATATCAAAGCCAGACAAATTGCAAAATCTGTCCTGGATCACTGGTCCACCAAAACATTTTCCAAACTCTAGAAGCTGGTATGCACAAAAGCCATGGGGGCTTTCCTCCCTTTACGGAGAACAGAAAAGAACAAATTCAGAAGCCAGACTGAAGCCTCTTCACAGGGCCATTTTGTCTCAGAGCGGATAAAGTCCCCTGGCCTCCACCCTTACAAACATGTCTCCCACCAGAGGCCACATGTGAAGTCATCAAATAAAACCAAGGGGAAGTATCTAGCAAATCTTTTGGAAACCTCCACAACAAAAAGCCTCCTCTTCAATAGATGGTGATCAGATGTCCACAAATATTCCACAGCATCTCCAAGGTGTTCTATTCCACATCATCACTCCTGTCCAGCTTCCTACCTTTCTTGGTGAGCCATATAAGAGGATAATGGGGTCTGCATAAGCACCAGATCATTCATAGATAGATAGATGGTACAAAGACAGTTTTGGTACATGCTAGGCAGCTTTAGCAAACTCTAAGAAGTGACTATTTATATATTTAACATGTATTGGTCAACCTGCTATCTGGGGGAAGGAGGGGAAGGAGGGAAAAAATTGGAACAAAAGGTTTTGCAATTGTCAATGCTGAAAAATTACTCATGCATATATCTTGTAAATAAAAAGCTATAATAAAAAAAGAAGTGTCTATTTATATGTATATGTGTATATGTATATATACATAAACATACATTGATATATACATTGCATCTATCTCCATCTGTGTGTGTGTGTGAGTGTATGTATGTGTATAATTTGTATGCCTTACTCTAGATATTTCAGTTCAGTTAATTAATAGCACAATACTAGAAGTCACTGTATACCACAGCACCTGACACATTGTAGGTATTTCATAAATGTTTGTTGACCAATTCACTTACTGACTGGAACACTTTCCTTTCCTTTCCTTTGGTAATAATTGAATAAGTTTGTTTTAAGATCCTGCTTCAGAAATGTGTAAGAACCTCATGAAACCAAATTGTATAGATTAAAAGACCTATGACTAGGGAGGCCTTTAATCTCCCAAACTAAAATTACAAGATCCTAGCATATGAAATAGTCCAATGAAATCCAAAATTTTAGGGTAATCTCTAACATACTTTGATGAGTGTGTAATAACTAGGGCAGTAAGGTGGTACCATGGTAGAGAGAGTGCTGGGTCTATAGTTAAGAAGACATCTTCCTGAGTTCAAATATGGCCTCAGATAACTCCATTTACCTCAGTTTCCTTATTTGAAAAAAAAATAAGCTGGAGAAGGAAATTGTGAACTATTCCAGTATCTTTGATGTGATCTGTGAGATGGGGTATGATAACAAATGATGGCAGGTACCAAAGATTGGGGTTGGGTCATATGAAGAATTCACAACGGCCATTTCCTTTGGCAAAAGGTAGATTTATTTAGAGAATAGGTTACAGACAAAATGAAGGGATATAATAAACACCAGGAAGGGTAAATATGAAATAGGAGTGGGAGAGCATATGAAAGACAATTTCCGCAGTAGAGCCTATAATTTCCCAGTAGAAATGGGGCACCCCATGAGACTAAGACATCTTCTTAGCTGGCAGGCTAAATCCTGAAAAAGAACTTAGAACCTTTAAAAGTTAATTAGCTGTAAGGAGGAGAAGTAGGGTTGGAAAGCATTGTGGAGTTGGAAGAGAGACCATATAGCATAGGGAAAGAGGAAGGGAAAAGACACCACAATTGTAACACCAATTGAAGTGGGCTAAATTCCTAAAAGCATTTAGCAAAGAATCAGAGGCAAGAAGACAAATTTATAAGAAAAATTAGAAAGACCAGAGCTTCATGTTACTTATTTGCTAATTTTATGACTTACAGGGAGGTTTGAGGAACGAACTATTTACTATTCTCTCAGGAACTTGTTTATTACTGACCAACAGATTGTAACTATATTATTATATTCTTAAGGCCAGGAGACTTTAGAATCACTGACAAATTGTTAGAACAATAGCACTCTAAGTCCGGTATCTCAGAATTACTGTTATATTTCTCCTAGAAGCTATACCCCATCATCTTTGCTAAGAAAACCCAAAATAAGGTCACAAAGAGTTGTACATGACCAAAAAGACTGAGCAGCAATAAGGTAATAACTCATCCGTAGACAATGGTAATCAACTCATTTACAAAAAGAGAATTAGGTGGGAAAAATATACCCCCACCTCTCCTGGTCTTTGAAGAAGGAGACAATTGGAAATCTACAACTCATCTTCCAATCTGGCCATTTCAGTCCTATCTTCTGTGAATGATGATGAAGAGATGTGAGAAAGTGGCCAAGCCTGAGAAACTCCAAGGCTAGTTGGTCTTGGGAATGGCACAAATAATGCTGGCCAATTGCAGTAATTCAATACTGATTCTGCTGGTCAGTAAGCTGTAGAACTCAATGATGGGAACTACCTAACCTTTACCACTCTGCAATTGTACCTCTAAATCATATTACCATATCAACATAATCTTTGCTTCTCTTTCCATAAAATTATCTTCTTGATTCTGACTCTTTGCTAGATTCCCCTGGAATTAGCCTGTTGTGATTTCATCTCGCCTCTGCCTCTTTGCTAAAAAGTGCAAGAAATCTTAGCCTCTTAATGTGGAGACAAACTGTGTGTCCAAATTCTTTTGCCAAACCCATGACACCAACCAGGAGACCCTAATCTTGTTGGGGTGTTGTTCTCCTCAACAATGACATTAACTGAGACACTGGTATCCTGGTTTTACATTCTGAAGCCCAATAAAATATTATGACCTGCTTCCCATCTCCATAGTTATAGAAGTACTAATTCCCAGGCTCATTTTCTTCTACTTTTTTTAGCGAAATTCCCATGACCACAAGATTTCATCTACTCAAACTCTGATTGATAGCCTCTTTGTTCAGGGAATTATCTCATTAGTTTGTGGAAGCTTGTGAGATGAACTACAATTTTTTTTTGCTGCATTCTCAAAAAGATTGGAACAGAATTACCAAATGCTTCCAAAGTTGCCAAACCTACTTTTCTCTCAACCTAAATTTCTAAGCATCAAATTGATGTTAATAAATTCCACTGAACTAACCAAATTCTTGGGTTGTAATGAATATTAATGAAAGTGAACATTGAAATAGTCTGGTCTTTGGCTAGAGTTAAGAAATTATTTTATGTAAAATTTTTATTATACTAGAATTTAATTCAGTGTTTTATGTGGTAATTAACTTGGGAGAGACAGATAGACAGACAAACAGAGGCAGCCCAACTTGCACTCAAAGGGATTGCTGTATTTTTTATGGTTAGCCAAAGCCTAACCAGCATTTGGTCCCTAGTTTTGCATATTCCAGAAGATTTCAGGGTTCTGGGAGGATTGCTTTGGGAGGAACAGCTGCCAATTATATTTAGGAGAAGATTTATTTAGAAACTATAGTGCTGATTTATTATTATGCAATTGAAGATATGCCTTTCCTGTGACTAGAATACTAGAATCTCTGTCTTCATTTCTTTAATGTTATTAAGGCAATTGAGAAAATCTAACAAATAGAACAAATAACTAAAACAAGGGCTATAATTATCATAACAAAGAACAGTACTAATACCTTACCTATGTGTGACACTTTATGCTTTACAAGCATTTTATAATTATCTAATTTAGCAGGAGTTGGATGATCCTGTGGGATATTTCACCCCAGCTCTGATGGAGCCTGGAAAATTACCACTGATCTTTTATAAAAGATTCCTTTTTAGTGATTCGAATACTAATGATTATCAGAAGGGTTTCCATTCTCTTTCTCTCTCTCTCTCTCTTTCTCTCTCTCTCTCTCTCTCTCTCTCTCTTTCTCTCTCTCTTTCTCTTTCTTCTCCCCTCCCTTTCCTTTCCTCTCTTTTTTCTCCCTCCCTCTCTTTCTTTCTTCCTCCCTCTCTTTCTCTGTCCTATTCTTGCTCTTGCTCCTATTGCTCTTCTTCCTTCTCTCTCAATCTTCCTCTTTCCTTCCCTCTTTTTTTCTCCCTCTCTTTTTTCCCTCCCCTTCCCTCAGTCTTCCTTCCTGCCCTTTTTTTGTCCTTTCTCTCTGTCTCTATCCTCCTCTTCTTCCTCCTCCTTTGTCTCTTTGTTTCTCTCTCTGTCTTTCTGTCTCTATTTCTCTCTATCCCTCTCCCCAACTTTCTCTCCTCCTCTCTCTCTCCTTCTATCACAATCTCCACTGCACCACCCAGGCTATCTTTAGCAGAGGGACACTGCAACTCATTTAGAGAATCAAGTAGAGACCAAATATTGGAATATGTTGAGCAAGTCACATTGTAAAGATGTAAAAGATGTTTGTGCTTCCAATTTCTTAGCTACTTTCCTGAGCATAATCTAATGGTATTTTCATGGTCTGCCCTTTGGATCCCTATGATGTGGACTGACTCTTTTTCCTTGGCAGGAGGAAGCCAATCTCGCTATTATCTTTTTTTTTAATAGCCTTTTATTTACGGGTTATATGTATGGGTAACTTTACAGCATTGACATTTGCCAAACCTCTTGTTCCAATTTTTCCCCTCCTTCCCCTATCCCCTCCCCCAGATGGCAGGATGACCAGTAGATGTTAAATATATTAAAATATAAATTAGATACACAATAAGTATACATGACCAAACCGTTATTTTGATGTACAAAAAAAATCAGACTCTGAAATATTGTACAATTAGCCTGTGAAGGAAATAAAAAATGCAGGTGGGCATAAATATAGGGATTGGGAATTCAATGTAATGGTTTTTAGTCATCTCCCAGAGTTCTTTTGCTGGACGTAGCTGGTTCAGTTCATTACTGCTCCATTGGAACTGAGTTGGTTCATCTCATTGCTAAGGATGGCCAGGTCCATCAGAACTGGTTATCATATAATATTGTTGTTGAAGTATATAGTGATCTCCTGGCCCTGCTCATTTCACTCAGCATCAGTTCGTGTAAGTGTCCCCAGGCCTTTCTGAAATCATCCTGCTGGTCATTTCTTACCAAATAATAATATTCCATAATATTCATATGCCACAATTTATTCAGCCATTCTCCAATTGATGGGCTCAGTTTCCAGTTTCTGGCCACTACAAAGAGGGCTGCCACAAACAGGTCCCTTTCCCTTCTTTATGATCTCTTTGGGATATAAGCCCAGTAGTAACACTGCTGGATCAAAGGGTATGCACAGTTTCAATCTCTCTATTATCAGATGTAATCAATTTCCAGACTGTCCTATTTATATAGAGTGATTGTGAAGATGGAACATTTTTGTCTATCCCTCAAACCTTTATGCATCTTTAAACAGCCTTTGAGATATTGGTTAGCCTATCTTTAGACAGATGTGGGACCTGGCCTGCCAAGTACATTGCATCTGGTTCCTTTATCTCTCCTGAATTTCCACCTTAACTTCCTTGATTTCCCTGAGAAATCCCCAAGATTATACTTTCCTTATAAAAGTTCTACTTATGATAAAAATCTTTGCTAAGTTCTTTTCAGAACTAAGTTCACTATGAACACCTCTCTCTCCCCTTCATAGTGGCTTTCCTTTAATGGTATCCTTCTCCCTACTATAGCTAATTTTGATTAGTTTGCTAAATTACTCTATGGATCTAACCTACCAGTCAATACCATATCTAAGTCTCATGGCATATTCCTTTAATTGATTCTTTCAAATTTCTTTCCTTGATAACCCTATTGCTCTCTCAATTCTATTTCATAATGGCCACTCCTAGTGCCTATGTTACTTATTTTTTTCTGTAGGCAAAGAGAATGGCCATTGTGAATTTATTATATGTTTATTTGTACCCCAATCTCATCCCCAAACTGTCCTGTGGTTGATTGGACTCACGTGTGATCTCAATTCTTTAATTTTCCTGCAGCTTCATCACATGTTCCTTTAGAAAACAGCAGGGCACTAATCTCTGTAGAATAATACTTAAAGATCCATATTGCCATCCCTGAATCACCTCTTCTCCAGGTTAAAGCACATTAAGTTCTTTTACATTTTCCTCACAGTCCTTATTCTTCAGCCCCATAATCATCTTTTTATGAACCTTTTCTAAATTCTAACCACCAAAATAAGCTGCAGTTTCCTGATTGCACCTGTGTGATTCTTTTGGAAGAGTTTTGAAGGTTTGTCTCCAGAGAATCAGAACAAATTCTTTTAAATAAACATTCTGGCTTCAAACAGTTTGTTAAGTGATTCATATTCTGTAACCAATCTATTCGATTTTTCCTGGCCTAAAAAATTTCCCCTGTTTATGTTAGAGTTACTTACTCTTTTGAATAACCCAATTATGATTTACTTTAAATAACTGTTCAGTATTTCCAAACTGCCACAATAGCTCAGTCCTGAATGCTGTGGAGATCTGTGGCCTGGCGTGAACCAATGACAAAAGGAAATCCCCTTCAAAGACTTCCATTTTCTTCAGCCCTTCTCTTATAGCATAGCTCAGCTTGGTTGAAGAAAATGCATTTTAAAAAACTAACAATCCTGGAGCTTTCAGAATTGCTTGCAAGACACCCACTACCTTCTAAAAATAGCCACCCACCGAGATGGCAGGTCTTAATATTTATTATCTCTTCTTAAGTTCTCTAAATCTCTTAAATCATGTTCAGACCTGAGAATACAACTTCTCAAAGGAAAAGCAGCGGCCAGCACTTTTGTCTATCTAGGCCTGAGTGGGTGCAATGAATGGAGTCTAGACAAATAAACAGAGAAATCTGAGCCCCAGCCTACATTACCCCTCAATTCAGATTTAGACATGAGTAATTCCATATATCTGCTGTGTTTGCCACTTCCTTGGCCCATGTAGTCTCATGTAGGCTCATGAATAAAATTCCTAGAAACTTGTTGCATTTTTTTTGAAGGGGATTGTTGCAAACAGGCAACTTTGGGGAACAAGAGACAATAGAAAGAATTTTAGATTCGAAATTAAAGGATCTAGCTCTAGCATTTGTGACCTGTAGGAATGCAGCTAAGGCACTTGACATGGAACAAATCTCTTTTTTGAGTTCATATGGTAGGTAACAGCTGCCAAAATAGAATTACCTACACAAATTATAGAGGTAAAAACCTATGCTTAAGTATAGGTACAGGTCTCAGAGAAAAAAAAATAAACCTGAACCCAACTAGGATACCAATAAGGCTTTTTATAGACAAAATTATATCAGTGACAGAGTAATAGTTCTTCTACATATTACAATTTCATACACATTTTAGGCTATAAACATTTTTTGATAAAGATTCATAAGCCAATGCCTCCTTCAATGTTAAAAGAAATTAAAAGATAGAATCATAATTTTACATATCTCCTAAGAAAACAAATCTAAATAAATTTTATAGATAAACTAAGTCAGGTTATAGATTTAACTAAGTTTAGAGTGTTCACAAAAGGCTCATGGCCTGGGGAGACTCACATGTTACCATGAAAACTTGGTGTGAGGCAAATCCTTCCTTAAACCATAATCTAAAAGAATCCTTTCTACAAATAACTAAATAGCTTTTGGGCATTTTAAACTCTACTTTGGTTTCTATCTGAGGAATGTCAATCAGGCTTTAGTCAGGTTTAATTTAATTTAATATTAACAGAAGACAGGCTTTCAGCTAACCAAGTGTTGCAGGAGGAATGATGTGGAGTCCTGAATAATAAAAATTAATTTTAAAAAGGAAATTTAAAAAATTAATGAATCTCCAAGCACACAATCTCTCTTGGTCTCAATTTTTCATTTGTAAAAAGGTTAGATGTTATATTTTCCACTTTTGAATCTATGATCTTATCCTGATACCCATTAGGGATGAGTCTAACATTGGTACCCCATTAATTCCAATTTGATGGAACAAAATGAAACACATAAATCACTGAATATTTTATAAAAATTTTAATAATATCAATGAAATTAAATAAAAACAATTTACTTAATTCTAATATACCAAGAATAAACAGTAACATTTAGTTTGGTTAGACACGATTTCCTTCCATCCACCTTTTCATTGGAGACAATCTATTTAGCAGAGAAGGATGTGATAATTTTCTTGTCTTTGAGTATCCATTCACCACAACTAGGTGACCATGGAACTCTGTCAACATAGCCAGAGGTCACCAGGAAACTACATTAAAATAGATAAGAACTTGAAAACCTTGCATAACCTCAGGCCAACCAAATCTTGGATTTTTTTACATTTTAGGTGTAGAGGAGTGTGTCTAAAGAGAGGCATGCTGGTGGATATTGGTCCTAACACGGTAACTTCTAAATTCTGGAGAGAGGTAGGGTAGAATATAAGGATGATATAAATGAAATATGTGTATGCAAGAAGTAGAATTTATTGTCTGGTTTCCATAGGGTCAACTGGTTTGAAATAAGAAACCACATTCTCTCACTCTCTCTCTCATTGTTATTGTTGATTTATATTAAGCTTCTGGTCTATTATAATCTTCAGGTCTTTTGGGGGTGGGGGTTGGATTACTGTCTTAATCACAATTTTCTCATCCTTTACTTTTGTAAATTGATTCTACAGGTGAAGGACTTTATATTTATCATTATTCAATGACATTGTATTCCATTCAGACCTTCCCTCCTGCCTGTCAAAATGTTTATTCTCTCATGCAACCTACAAGCTATCTTTCCCAGACTCTTGAATCCCCAGGGAGTAAGCATGAATGCCTTTTATATCTTTGTCAAAGTCAATGATTAAAATATTAAATAGAAAGAGACCAAGAGCAGAATATTGTAGCAGATCACCAGGAGCCTTCTTCCAACTTCACATTAATTAATTACCCTTTTTTTGAGTATCATTGTTCAATTAGTTCCAATTTCACCAACAATGCTATAATCCATCCCATAGCTTTTCATTTTGTCTCTAACCATATAATAAATATTTTGTCATATATCTTTTTGAAACTCAAGTATACAACATCAGTGACATTTATCTGACTTACTAAGTTAATAAACCTGTTGATCCTATAAAGTTAGTATGACATTACAGGTTCTTAGTGAACCTTTTTTGGCTTGTTATGATCATCATTTTCCTTTATAGATTTAAAGATTTAAAAAAATTCTTATCTTTTAAATTATGTTCATATCTGAGAATAGAAACTCTATAACTTTCCATAGACAATCCAGTTATCAATGTTTTTGTCTATCTGGGGAGAGGGAAAGAAAGGAAAGAAGGGAGGGAGGGAGAAAAGGAGAAAGAGATAAAGAGAGAGAGAGAGAGAGAAAGAGAGACAGGAAGAGAGAGAGAGAGAAGACATTTATTGAGCACTTATTATGTGTCAATGGTCAATGCTTTGAAAGGAAGACAGTGCCAACCCCCAAAGGACTTATATTCTAGAGAAAGACAGACACACACACACACACACACACACACACACACACACACACACACACCCCAAAGGGAGTATTGTGTGGTAAATGAGTTGGGGTAGAAATGGAAAAGTATGGACAGTTTAAAACTGAGTGGGGAGAAAAGTGAGCATGGCTAGTCAGAACACTTTCTCAAATAGAGTTCCCTGGAAAATAACTCACTGATGAGTGGGCCCACTAAAAGGATAGAAGAAACAAGAATGAGAAAGAACTGGGATGAAGGCAGAGAAGTCAAAAGGGAAGCTAGGGGAACAAGTACGTTGAATTAGATATATATAAACAAATGTATATGAACTTTTTGAGAGTTGGGAACATTTGCCATTTTTATTTTTATGGTGCTACTTCTTTTTCCCATAACTTCTTAAAGATCATTAATTAGGCAGGTAGGTATTATGGTGGATAGAGTTCTGGACTTGAAGATGCAGAAGAATTGCATTTATTTTAAGTTTTATTTAAAGTTCTGAGTTTCTAATTCTATCCTTCCCTTCTTCTGAATGGAATACAATGTCATTGAATAATGATAAAGTCCTTCACCTGTAGAATCAATTTACAAAAGTAAAGGATGAGAAAGTCGTGATTAAGACAGTAATCCAACCCCCACCCCCAAAAGACCTGAAGATTATAATAGACCAGGAGCTTAATATAAATCAATAATAACAATGAGAGAGAAAGAATCCTTTCTTTCCCTCTCCCAAGATAGACAAAAGCCCATATGTCTTTCCAAGTTTTTTTTTTTCAAAATCGTCATGCTTGTCATTTCTAATAGCACAGAACTATTTCATTACAATCACATACTACAGTTTAGCTATTCCCCAATTGATGGGTATCCTTTCAATTTCTAATTCTTTGACACAAAGAATAGTGATAAATATTTTTGTACAAATAGATACTTTCCCCTTTTTTGTACGTCTTTGGGAAATAGACCTACTAGTGGTATTGCTGGATCAAAGGGTATGCAGAGTTTTGTAACTCAATGGGAATAGTTCCAAATTGCTCTCTGGAATGGTTGGATAAGCCAACAGCTCCACCACATTGCATTAAATGTGTTCCAATTGTCTCACATTCCCTCCAAAATCCAACATTTTTCTATTACTAACCATTATTAGCCATTCTGATAGGTATGAGGTGGTACCCCTCAGAGTTGTTTTAATTTGCATTTCTCTGATCAACAGTGATTCAGAACATTTTTAAATGACTACAGATAGCTTTGATTTCTTCCTCTGAAAACTGCCTGTTCATAATATTTGACCATTTATCAATTGGGGAATAATTTGTATTATTATAAATTTTACTTCATTCTCTATATATTTGAGAAATGAAATCTTTGTCAGAGATATTTGTTGCCAAAAAAAATTTTCCCCAGGATTCTGCTTTCCTTCAAATTTTGGTTGTATTAGTTTTGTTTGTACAAAAACTTTTATCTTTTACTTTTTTTGTAATGCTCTCATGTCCCTGTTGATCCTAAATTCTTATTATAATTTACATATATTTGACAGATAAACTACTTCATGTTCTCTTGATTTAGTAATGATATCACCCAAAGGAATGCATATTAAGCATGAGAGATTGCCTGTTCAAAGACTCAAAGAGAAAGTGCTGATGAAAGGGAAGTTTTCAAGAATTTCCCAGCACTCCTCTAAGAGTTTTGTGAAGAGGTTCCTTGATCATTTTCATTATTTTTTAAATTATTTTTTAATCTTTTAAATTATAAAAGACTTCATAACCCTTTCCATTAGATGAAGG